>JAKGSA010000604.1:124584-139750 GCA_033558755.1 Philaethria dido
TCGTCAGTCGCCGAGTGTCGCGCGGGCAACTGGACGACTCGGTCGCCGGCGACCAATAGAAGCATGGTTTCAAATGGAAGAGTTCACACTGCGAGCGACTGTCGTAACGACCGAACACCACTCACAACAATGGCTAAGTCTTTCGACACTCAAAAATGGAAATAGAATCAATAAAGCTATTTGGAATTTATCGAGTGCCGAATACGCTAATCGTAATAATAATATATTTGTATTTTCTGTCGCTCGGCTCGGTTCTGGCCATAGTTACTATTAGAATTCCAATAATTATTAGTAATTTTCAAAATGGCCCATTAATTTCTTTGTTTTTTTTTTTTAACTTACCTCTTATAAACCAGAAAATGTACCATCAAATGTAAAACTCTTTCATGTATCAAAGGATATGTTGATACAATATTTCTTTTCAATCTCTCTACCGGTTTCCGCTCTTTTAACTTTTCCAATCTGTAAATATTAATATATTTTACTGTAGCTTCACACTTTTTCCCGAATCTAGAAGGTGATTACGTCAGCAGTAATTATTTACTTTACAAGCCCCACTTCTCTATGTTTGAAAACGAAATACATTTTTGGGGATTCCCACAAATAAAATTCGTTTAGGTACTCGCATAGCAAATAGGGAAATTACAGCACGCTATTCACTTGTCTAAGTTTCTTTGATTACAATTGAAGTTATGACATATTGTAAGGAAAGCGAAGCAATTAACCAAAGCTGGATATAAATTAATTAAACATAATTAAAAAGTCGTTTTAAATAGATAAAACCAAGTTATACCAAAAATAAAAACCTCATACAGAGTATATTAAAAGAATCATGAATATAACACTGTTTATGTGACATGGAGGAAGGGGTCAGAGCTTTACTTACTATTGCCGACAAGGGGGATGGGAGGTAAACAATTGTAATAAATCTGTTTACATAATACTTGAACAGCACCCAAAGGTAGGAAGAGAGTTGAAGAAAAATAAATAAATATTTAATCTGTTACCCATATACTATTTAATTTATATTAGCAATAGATTATATTGCAAATATTATGACAAAACTTAATTATTGTTTTCTATATAAATAAATGAATATTATTGTTTAAATACACTGTTATGTATCAAACATTAATTCGCATAGCAACTAATAAGAAAGAACATAGTGTCAAGACACTTTGTTCACTGCCTTCCACCAAAATTGAACACATTGCGTTTTAACCTTAAGAGATAGAACTTAACACAGTCCTTCTTACAGGAGCTGAAATTAGAATATTTTAAATATTAATATTCTTCTACATGGGAAACCCACAACCATTTGCTTTTCAAGATAGTGATTCACTCCACTGCAAATGGCCTCATAAAAATATATTTTTTTTTTTAACTTCACACTGTATCCCGCAAATAGCAAAGTAGGCAGAGGAAACCAGAGAACCTAGTGTTAAGACACTCCATTCTCTTTCAACAATTCCGTTCCCCACTTTCTGCCGAAAATATAAAAACATAATAATAACATATATAACTGATATAATACATTGTATACAAACCTTATAGTCTCAACAGGGAACTCTATAGGAAAATTTTGACTGTTTTGAATTAATTCTTCAATATCACCAACTATTGTTACTGGTGGTATGTCTTTACATTGGTTTAAAATTTCTTTTTCTTTTTCATTTAATTCTGATAGACTCCAATCTTTTTTACACCTTAGAAAATATTATTTTATTAATATAAAACCTTATAGCAAATAGGTATTTTTTTGTAATTAAAATAAGTTGGAATAAAATTTCAAGCATTCTTCAAGAAGGTAAAATTTGTATTAAATTTAAAAAAAAATCCCATATGAATCATAAGTGATTGCACCATAATAGGTATAATTTAGTGAAGTAAATTTTCCTTACGTATTAATGATGTAATATATTACTTAATTATTACAGTTTATATATTCAATAACAAAGACATTATAAAAGGAAAGTATATAAAGCAAACTTACCATGCAAATTTTTGAAAATCTGGTAATATATCCATGTTTGGTTTAATTTAAAAACCGCAAGTTCTAAATAGCGAATATATTTACGTGTGCTATATTTTAAATAAAGAAAAAAATATTATTTAACAGATGAAATAATTACGAATCAAAAATATTAATATAATAAAGGTTCAAGGACTTCTTTTATAAGCTTAGAGTAGAGATTAAATTTATATCAACTTTTTCCTCAAAGCGCGCTACTTATAACATATAAACAAGCAGGCAAGAGGGGGAAAACTTTTCTTTGTAATGTCATTTCATATTATTACAACATATTTTGGAAAAGAGTTGCCATATTAAATAATGATAAAGCCGCTATTGATGACAAGACAACGCAAAATGAGTTTTCAATTATTTACCGGTAAATACAAAGAAGCAACCAAAAATGTTGTAAGAGTTAATTATCTTATCTTATCTTATCTTATCTTATCTTATCTAGTTATCTTAATCAATATCTAAAGTTTGAAACTTTTTTTATTTTTATTATATAACCTGGAGGAAAGTAAGAACTTAACAAACCTAATAATGAGATCTTAATATCAAAATATTCCATCCTCCAATTTTCTTATTTTAGATACATTGCGTTATTGCGTTAGGTGATCAATCCTCTTTCATGCGTTCTCCATAAAAGGTGACATCAGCGTTGAATGGTTGATTGACGGCAGAATGGTTTATGCTCAACTGCCTCGTTCGAGCGACTGAAGAAAAATGTCCCATAATTGGAAATTTAAAGCTATACCACATAAAACTATCATTATACATTCTTATAGTTCTTGTAGTTCTCTTCATACAAAATTGTTGCATTCGCCCACAACATTAGATTTCAAAATTTTATAAAATGCCCGTGCTCGTACTTCCTATTTCCTGTTGACTTCCAATTTCAATTATAAAATTTAGAACATAATCAGGAAACCTTCAAAATTCTGTACACCCGTGGTGAGGGAATTATTTAGATATCCACACGGTGGTAAGGAACCATCGGTGTGGGAGTCCGACTCATACGTCACTGGTTTTTTTTTTTTTTTTTTTACTTCTTTAAAAATAATTTTAACCGACTCCAAAAAGTTTTTTACTGGGCAAACCAATTTTGATGAATCTTTTTTATATAATAGATAGATAGATGCTTGTGATGTGGCCCCATTTAAATTTAGTTAAGATCTGACGATTAGTTCTTGAGTTATTCGTAATAACTGTACTTTTCTGTGCATTTTCTTCGAAGTCGACTTTCGTTTTTTATATTCTTAGTCTTAATTATATAATGAATAATAACAGACCACATAAAAGTAAAATATTCAATAAAAATATATTTCAACAATCTATCTATTCACAATAAAAAAATCTTTATTACAATTTTCATTATAAAATACAAAATTAATTTACAAAATCATTATTAATTACTGGCAACACATATTCTGATAATGTTTTAATATTATCTTCGCCAACAACCCGTACATTGTAACCGCTGACTCCAGGATTTATATGAGCATTGTGTAGTTCAGATATCTGTGTGGAAGACGCTGCAGCCGCACCACCTGATGTGTTAAGACTGTTATGCCTGAAACCGTTTATATCTATATATATAAAAATAAATCACCCAATTGTTTGTTTTTAACGTACATGCTAACTTCTAAGCGACTGCATCACATTTGATAAATCTTTCTTTTAGGTATTGGTTTATAAGAAAATAATATTTTCTTTTTTTTTATCTTTATGCTGTATCCCGTATATAGTAGGGTGGACATAGGGAACTTGGAAACCCAGTGTTAAGATACTTCGCTCTCTTTCAACAATTCCGTTCCCCCACTTTCCGAGGCATTGCGTACTAAGTGGCGGAACTCAACGCCGCGCTTTGCCTTGTTACCAAACCCAGAAAATACGTCACTTCCTGGAGTGAGAATCGAACCCACAACCTGTCATGTTTACAGTCGCACGCTTGCACCTCAGCGCTACGAAAGGCGCAAAAATGATAATGGCAAATATTTAAAAACAGCAGTACTGATGGCAAAAAATATCGCAGTACAAAGTTCGCTGGGTCAGATAGTTTTTAATAATATTAATTTTTCTTAATTGAGGCGCAGTGGTACAGAGTTTGACTGTAAATGCGATTGACTGTGCTTTTAATTACCACTCAGGGGAATGATTATATTTAAAATTATTTTCATTTATTAAATGAAACTATTTTAACCGGATTAATCACGTATATTTTAGTAGTTCGGAAAACGTTCGAACACCTTACAGTAGTCCGTGGTCACAGGTAATTCTACCTGTAAATCCGGTTAAAATACTTTCATTTAATACTGTAGTGTTCGAAACGTCGGGTTTCCAAAAACGTATTTCCGAATACTAAAATATACGCGATTAATCCTGTTAAAACAGTTTCATTTAATATATATTTTTCTATGGATAACGGATGGCAAACAAGCAGAATGACCACCTGATGGTAAGTGGTTACCTTCGCCCATGGACATCTACAACACCAGAGATGTTGTAGATGCGTTGCCAACCTAGAGGATACAGATGGAAGGGGAGGACAATGTAGTAATCCGCTATCGGAACCACCACATTTTGGAGAAAGGATGGGTGGGAAAGGGGAGAACCTGGCTTACATGCCATCGAACCGGAACACATCATAAGATATTTGGCGGTTCGTCTTTGACATGATAGTGATCGCGCGCCAGTCGGAGGACGAACCTCCTACCACCAAACAAACATGTGTAATAATCGCAATATTCAAAGAGCTAATTATTTTCATTTCCCCGCTCTGGTAAGCACGGCGTTTCGGCGGAAATCGGTGAACGGAGTGTCATAACACTGTGTTTACTTCGTTTACCTTTGTACGCGGAATAAATTGTGAAGCTAAAATTCAGAATATTTATTTGTTTATAGTTAAAAATATAATAATATACCAAAATTCATTCCCAGGTAGAGCGTTACTGTCTGCTGCATATGTGATGACTAGTAGTTTTCCCTCGTGTTCACCTATTAACTTTGAATTTGGTTGTCTATTCGCCATTTGAACATTTATACCACCTGTAAATTGTATTTACATAGTATAACCGCCATTTTAAATAAGGTTTTAGAATGAACGAAAATATATTATCTTCAAATATTTGTAAAAAATATCTTATTTTAAATTCAAAATAAAGGTTAAGATTTCTCACATGTAGATTTTTTTTTACAATAAATAGTCTGAGAATAAAAAGTTTTTGAAATTTATGTTCTTTTTTTTAGCTTCACGCTGTATCCCGCACATAGCAGGTTAGGCACAGGGAATATGAGAACCGACGTGTTAAGACACTCCGTCCTCTTAGGAATTCCCTTCCCCATAGCTTCTAAAGCTAAAGCTATAAAGCTTTGTTGTATAGTTTCTTTACTATAAAGACAGTATAAATAATATTAATTAATTCTTTAACATATTACTTACCATTCGGATGTACGTCACTTTCCAAAAAGATTTTTTTTATATATTGTCCCTCATTATTTTCATCTATAACATTCGTAAATATAGCTAAAAAAATATATATAAATTACAATAAATCGTTTGTTTTAAAAGTTATATATGTCTATTCTATTTTTTTCATTGATTTACAGATATATGTGCGTTTCAAACAAAATTTACTCAATCGGAATCGAACCCACAACCATCGCACGATAATGACCATCACTTCAAACACCTCTCAACTGTACTACTATGACTTCTTAAAATATAAATTACAATAAATTAATAAATGTACTAGCTTTTATCCATGACTTCACTCGCGTGATCAATAGCAGTCCATACTACATACTAAAGTGTGTATATTCGTTAATTTGAAGGCTTTAAAGTAGCTAGATTTTCAATTATTTGACAAAAAAACATGTCTGCCAAAAAATATATTTTTAACAAAAAGTATCAATGTCCTTTTTAATAGCTCTAAGAATATGTGTACAAAGTTTCATCACAATCAGTTCAGTAGTTTTGGCGTGAAATCGTAACAAACAAACTTACAATCACATTTATAATATAGTAAGGGTATATATACCTTCTACATTGGGATTGGGCTGAATAAATGCGAAATTTACATCAGTTACGTGATTCAATACATTTTTATTAAGTAAAGTACGTGTTCGTTCTATAAATGTTAAAATATAAATATCCGATTGGTGAGGTGACAACATCCATGTACCGAGGCCTGAAAAGAAAAATTTATATATATTTTTTTTACTAATAAACAATAATAATTAATATTTTCATTTCCTCGCTCTATTAACAAGGCAAAGAGCGGCGTTAAGTTCTGCCACTCAGCATGCAATGTCTCAATTCGGCGGGAAGTGGGGAACGGAAATGTTAAAAGATAACGGAATATCTTAAAACGTCGGTTCTCTGATTACCTCTGCCTACTCTGTTATGTGCGGGATACAGCGTGAAGCAAAAAAAAAGAAAAAATGAAAATTTGACCCCAGCAGGATTTGAACCCGCGCTTTTATCTCCAGTCCGCGCGCTCTGACCGCTAAGTAATAAAGTCGAAATTCTTATACGTTTTTTATAATTTATTTTTATTGTTAACTTCTCTTTAGAGATTTTTACTAATTTCTGCTACACAAAGGTAACTTCTAAGAACAAGCGGGTTCGATTCCCGCTACGTGAATTTTTTTGATTCAAAATCAAAACAGTCTTATTTCCAATAGGCTATTACAAGCATTTTCTATTTGATTCTATTTTAAAATTCCATTTCGAAACTTTTAAGTATCGATCTAAAATCTAAAAAAATATTTTTCTTTACTTACCACATCCAATAACGTTAATAAATGCATTTTTTTCACTCTCCACAGCTCTAACTTCAGCCTCAATTAAAACTGTTTCCGCTAAAATACTTATTCGTCGATAGTAAGCTTGATTGTCAAATATTTCCATATTATTTGAACCGGGCACGTATTTATATTTGGGTATATAGTTATTACTATTGCTATCGCTTATATTACGTGAGTGAATATCGTTAATGTCTATTATTGGAGTCTGGAAGAAAAATTGCAAAGGATTATTTAAGAAAATATGTAGTCTAAGAGGGTATTTTCTCGATCTGAATATACCAAATGCCCCAACGAGCTTCCCCAACCAGACTTGTAATGTCTTTCAGTGGCGAAAGGTTAAAATTTATATACGTAAGCCAGTATATGCAGGTAAGCCGGTATATATATATTTTAAAGGTACGACTACATACATACGACGGTATAAAGCTTTTGTCAAGCTTGTTCTTTTTGTAATCCCAAATTTTAATCGATTCTCGACCTCGTTTTCTGGCGTTCTTAATCTCACAAATTGTCTACTCAATCTTCTGGTAAATTCACCACTGATTTAATGTAATTTAGAAAAGGTAAACCGATGGGAATCGTGTTATATGGACGCTATGCCACAGATATATAAAATTGATAAAACATAATAAAAAGAAGTACCTGATAAAATCTAGCCCATATTTCTTTTAAACCACTGTGATTTTTTTTAGCTTCTTGAGTATGTTCGTCTTCACGGCTAAAAATACTGTCAAAGCAGCTTTCTTTGACTTCTTTGTTTGTATCTATAATTATGTCTTCATAGTCCATTTTACCACGACGTAAAAATCTAGGCCCGATTAAACCTAAAAAAGGATAAAATTTTACGTTAACGTGTCAACCTTTTATATATACTAGTGTCCCCGTTGACGCGTTAACAACGCGTTGCCTGGCAACGTATATATCACTTTCTATAAACATGGATATCATGGTAGTGTATGTAATATTTATTTTTTATTAATTTAATATATTTTTTATACATTATTTTAAAAAGATATTATCATTCTGCACTTCTTCTCTGTATAAATTACAAGTGTCCCAAGTTACATGCTACTCCGTCCGCGTAATTTTCGTTAAAAGGGGTACAAAGTTGCTTCACGTTAATATAGATGTCTACCAGTGGCAAAGCGTCCATGTAATACGATTCTCATGGGCTTACTTTTTGTAAATAACAAAAAAACTGTGATGGATTTATCGACAGGCTGAGTTGTTTAACAAAAAAAAAAAATAAAAACATTTGTGATAAAAATTACGATTGCAAAAATAAGCTAAACAAAAATTTGGGATTGCAAAAAAACAAGGTCAACAAAACCTTAACCTAAACCTTAACAGCTAATACCTTGGAAATGTATAATATTTTCATTCAGGTCGGACCTGTATATACCGGTTTACCTCCATATATCGGGTTACCTATACAACATTTAACCTACCTTAAGCTACCTTACCTAACTAGGAGGTACAAAAAATTTCTATCCTATATGTAACATAAAATATAACATACCAATAATAACAGCTTCTCTTTCAACATCATTTTCATCTACAACACCATTGTTTCGTCTGTTACCATCATTTATACATATAGTGTGCCCGCTTACATACACCATGGCCGATATTTTCATTTCATCGTAACTCAAGCAGTTCTCTAATAAAAGAGGTGGTCTTTCCTTCGAAGTACCAATATCTTCCCAGTTACTACTTCTGAAATTAAATGTAATCTTTATTTTACGAAAAATGTAATATATATAATAGAAAGAAACTATTTGATGTCAGTCTTAGTACAGGCAACAGGTTGTGGGTTCAATTCTCATTCTAGGTATTGAAAATATTCAATATTTATAATAATAAATATTTAGTTTTTTCATTTCCTCGCTCTGGTAACAATGCAAAGTGCTGCATTCCACATGCAACTCAGCACTCAATGCCTCAATTGGATGAAAAGTGAAGAAATCTTAAGAGTATGGACTATCTTAACACTAGGTTCTCATGTTCCCTCTGCCTGCCCTACTATAGGCAGGATAAGCTTAAAAAACAAAACTACATGCTTATTAATGTTCGCATTCTCACCGTAAACTCGATCGCGACACACTTGTGACCAATAAAAATATGCGAGTAGATACAGTGAGCATAGTGTGTCGCGATCGAGTTTACGGTGAGAATGCGAACATTAATAGTGGTACGACGACGCGTAATAAAAGAAAACTACATACTATAGCTAGTTTTATTGATTATGACTTATATTGATTATTATATTCAGGACAAAAATCTAGGAAAAGTTTATAAATTAAAAAAAAACATTAGCTAGATAAAGTGAAGCATTATTATTATTGCTTGCTTCTTGGACCTTTCTAAAGCCTTCGATCTTGTGGCTTACGACATACTGTGGAAGAAGCTTCGGGAAGCAGGTGTACGGCCTGAAGTGATTTCTTTGTTAAGGTTTTGGTATTTAAACCAAGAAAACTGTGTTAGGTGGGGCGTAACGCCATCGGATGCATATAGGTTGGAGTGCGGAGTGAGGCAGGGGGGTATTACCTCACCTAAGCTGTTCAATTTATATGTGAATGAGCTGATTGTGGGACTCAGCAGCACAAAGGTCGGATGCTGGATAGATGAAGTGTGCGTGAATAATCTCAGTTATGCGGATGACATGGTGTTGCTGGGTCCGACAGCTGGATCAATTAGAACACTGTTACAAATGTGTGAAAATTATGCGGTAAAACATGGCCTTACGTATAATGTAAAGAAAAGTGAGTACATGGTCTTTGGGGGCGGCGGAAGGGTAATGAAGTATGAACCAGTGTTAAAGCTAAACGGGGTACAGTTGAGACGGGTTAAACTCTTTAAATATCTGGGTCATTACATTTCCGCGGATCTCAGAGACAACGCAGACATTGAGCGTGAACGAAGGTCACTTGCTGCCAGATGTAACATGCTTGCCCACAGGTTTGCGCGCTGCAGCAACGAGGCTAAAATAACATTGTTTAAGTCCTACTGTCAGACTTTCTATACCTGTGCTCTGTGGACCAGCTATAATAAAAAGACGCTAGATGCACTCAGAGTGCAATATAACAATGCTTTCAGGATTTTGTTGGGACTTCGACGCTTCTGTAGTGCGTCCGCAATGTTTACAGAAGCGAAGATCGATGCCTTTTTCGCGATTTTAAGAAAGCGGACCGCGTCTTTATTAAACAGAACGCGGAACAGTCCTAACAGAATTCTGAAAATGTTCAGTGCCAAGCACGCCGAACCTATGCTAGAGCATTTTGTTGGTGTAGTGGTGAGGCAAACAAGGCTGAGTAAATAGGTAGTAAACTAGTATATTGATTTTTAATATTAGTTTTAAGTTTCTATTGTTACTAACAACTGGACTGTAAATGTCTTAATAAATAAATAAATAAATAAAATAAATAAATAAAATAAATAAATAAATAAATAAAATTAATTAATTAAATTAATTAAGTTCTGGCACTTAGGACACAATGGATATTATGAAATGGAAAGTCCACATACAAATTATATACATATTTTCATTCTTAGAATTTTTTTAATAATTTATATTCATAGTAATATTCTTACCCCTTTTCACCTGTAAGTAATTGGAACCAATCCTGAGATCCTAGAAAGGATACTGATCTTTTCATTAACAACCTGTTTATAAATTGTGGTATAGTCATATTTCTGTAACATGATTTTTCTATGTCTGAGCCATTTTCTCTAGAAAAATCAATAAAATAAATTATTAGTACCAATCCTTATATATTTTATGATGATTATTCTGATTGTTACAATTTTTCATACACATTTTACAATTTTACAATTATTCATAGTCTTTTATCAATTTTCTCTATATTTTCATATTACTTAATTAAGCTTAGAAAATAAGATAAGATTATCTATAGGTAAGTAGTTTCAAAGAGTCAAAATATTTTAGTTTTATAGCATATTTAATATCAATTATTTTTTACCTCTTATAACAAAGAAATTCAGATATCAAAAGTAAAACTCTTTCATGTATTACAGGATATGTAGATCTGATATTTGCTTTTAATTTATTAACCGGTATCCATTCTTTCAAAGCTTCCAATCTAAAAAAAATACAAAAATTATTTAAATTTTTCAATAAACTCATCAAGATGCTGTTATAAAGTATCATGCAGTACATGTGATATTTGTAAGTTTAATATGAATTAGAAAATGCTTATATTTTGAATATACGTTTGTTTTCCCAGTTTGATGAGAAAAAGCATAGGTCCACTACCCAACATGCATTGTCTATAAAATCTGCAGAATTTGGAAAATAGAATATCGCAACACTATATTCTCTAAATAGCCTCTTATATGCGTTAAATTTAATTAAAAAATATAAAATAAATCATACCTCACACTTTCTATGGGGAATGGTATTGGAAAGGCTCTACTTTTCCTTGTTACCTCTTCTATATTATATGGAAGTTTCGCGCTAGATAGTTCTATACACTGACGAAGCATTTCTTTAGTTTCATCATTACTATAATTTGGCATACGCCAAGTCTCTGCACACCTGTTAAATTGAAAATAAAATTCTCGTTATATTTAAAATGATCTTTACATATATTAAATTAGTTATAACATATTATATTATTTAATAATTTAAGCTTTATCAAGTTAGAATGTACTAATCAGCACATACCAAGGAATATTATTGAAATCAGGTAAAGAACCCATATTAAATAAAATATAACAAATGTAATAAAAAAAAATAGTTTTGAAAATTTGTTATAAAAAATACGTGTAAAAAAATATTATATAGCCTTCAATGTAGGAAATACTAATGAGTAATGGGTACATTCTTTCCTTTATATATTTTTTGAATCATTGCGAAAGTTCTGTTATGCGAACCGGTTACCGTCATTTTTGTTTTGCTAATTCCTAACTCGTCATCAATGTTGCCGTAAATATGTACATTCTATTCATGAAGCGACTTTTACAGTTTTATCATATTAAATAGATTTACTGATTATATTTTCTACAAAATATGATTCGAGATCAAATAGTAAAATAAATACTAAATCAGATAAATAATAAGTTGATTAACACCGAAAAAATTGAAGTTTATAATTTTTTTTTATATGTATTTAATACGTAATATCTAATGTTTATGAAGCCATTATTTTCTTAATCTAAAATATTTTCATAATATAATAAATGACAATAGTAAAAATGTATTTTACTACCATAGTACAGTAATTACTCACTAACAAAATTGTTTTGTTTGTTTTTTTTTATTGACCAAAGTTCACCAATAACTGTTGACAATGAATGACAATTGACAGATCACAGATTTAGTTACGATTCGCCGATTCGCGATATTGCGAATTGCGACTGTATTTATTTCATTATTTGGTTAAATACTAGAAAACAATTAATTTTCGTTTCGAATTTTCATTATATCTTCAATATAAGTGTTTTCGTGCAATACATGAGACTGTTCTTTAAAACATATTGCATAATTTCTCGACAAGTGGTCAGTGCATTTTATAACATATAATAAACGTATATGCAAAACCATTGATTAGGTTTTTCCGCATTTATAACCAGCCTATCTCAGTGATGAAATATTAAATTATTTATAGGTGCAATTAGAGAAAATGGATATATTACGGCATTTTCAAAACATTTCCTGGTAAGTTTCTCTTATTAATTAAGGAATTTAGTTCACTATTTTCTGGTAAAAAAAAAGCTTCTTCAATAATGTTCTTTACATTATATTGTAACCATATGTTTATATTAATACAGTTAGAAGGTATTCATTAAAAATAGTTCTGTATTTCTTTACTGCTAATTTTGAAGAAGATTTGAAGATGTTACAATTTGTTTGTTCTACAGAAACTAATGGCTAATACGTTTTCTAGTATTTATTTATATACTTATAATATACATAATTGTTCTAAATGTTTGGTGTTAATAACATACCAAAAAACTGAAATAACAATATTGTTTTAGGTGTAAACCAGACTGGTGTTATCCAAGTATGGGCAAAGAAACAAATGAATTGTTGCGACAGTGTATAGATTTGCCTCCTATGAAACTTTCTGATGATTTGGAGGAAATTATAAAGAAGAGCAAGGCATTTCCTATACCTTTCCCTATAGAGACTATCAGGTATGATTTTATTGAATATTATTAATGTCATTTGCGTTTGAAGTGAAACAGATAGTAATTTGGGTAGATATTCTTTGAAGCTGAAGAGCTAGATATTTTTTACCATTGCTCTGAGCTTCACTCCTTGCAATGCAATGGGACTGTCATCCACATTGTATCAATCATAAATCAATTAATGCTTAGGAGTTTCTTCTTTTATTACTACTGATAAATATCAGTCATAATACTTATAAAATATAAAGTATGTACTCTCTTTAATTTACAAATGATGTTTTATAATAAATTTGCATAAGTTATTATTGTTCTTGTGTCATTATTCCACATGTTATACGTATTTTGAGTGTGTAAATAAAAAAGAAACTCATTTATGATATAAAAATATAGATTTAGCTGTAACATGATATAAAAATACTAAGAAAGTATGATTTTATTTTGATAATTTATATTTTTTATAGGATGGAAAAATTAAAAGTGCATAGACCAATTGAAAAATTAAAAAGGAATATAGTATCAACATATCCTTTGATACATGAGAGGGTATTACTTTTGATGACACACTTCTTAATCTATAAAAGGTAACTTTATTTTAAAGATATTATAAATATGTTATTATGTTAAGGTAAAATTTTGAGATTTTGCAAAGATTATGTAAATATATGGAACTTTGGATTTTAAAAGTGCAAATGGAGGAGTACAGATTTTTTTTTAAAAATAAAAAAGAAGCTTGACTGGTTATTCCTCATATCCTATAGTAAACCTAGTATCAAGACACTCTGTTTGTTGCTTTCTGCCCGAACCTCAGTTATTGTGCGTTAAGTGGACAACACTGTGCTTTTTCTTACCAAAGTGGAGAACTATAAATAGTCATAGTCAATCAATAAACATAGTCATTCTCCTAAGTGGGAATCAAACCCACAATAACATTTAAGAATAAATATATTAAATTAATAAAATAAATATTATACGTGTGTATAATACCATGTGTTTGTATAAATGACATACAATTCTAAGACACTAGTAACTAGTTGATTTGGCAAAAAATATTTCTTTTTATTTATGTATGTGAAATCCTTTAATGAATTATAAATGCAAAATTGAGTTTACATGTTTGTTACGCTTTCACATGTAAATTATGCATCTGATTGTCAATTTTTTTGTAGGTGATCAAAGCCGCTGGTAAAAGCTAGTATAATAATAAATTAAAAATATCAATATTGTAAAAACTTTGGATATTTTTATATAAATATCGAATATCGAATATACTTTACAAAGGCAAACATTTTTAAGTTTAAGTTTTATCTGTAAATTTTGGTTTTCATTACCTTAAAGTGTTTAATTTGGTTGATATTTTTCGTTATAGGAAAGTTATTTACCATATAAATAAAGCAATCCTAATAACTATTCATATTTTAAAATATGTATATGCACATCGATTTATCAACATATTCACCCCTCCTACGGAATTATTGACGTAAAATTCCGTATGTATATATTTTCAGGGAATTTGGCTCAAATATAGAAAAAGCATTGTATAAAGATATGACAGTACCAGAACTGACAGAGAGGATATTAAAAAAGCGCGCTGTTTCATTCATGAATCCAAATGATGAATATTTACTTTTGAGTGGTGAACAAGAGTAAGTAATTATTTTTTTAGTGTATAGGCTTAATTCTTTAATTTTTTTTAGTGTAATGCATTTTAGCATAGCAGGGTAGTTAGTTTTTAGATACTGACTTACTAGTATTCTACATACTCCGTTCTCCATTATCCGCACGAATTCGAGATATTGCGTGCTGTGGCGGAACTCAACGCCGCAGTCCATTTAAATATAATCATTCCTTTGAGTATCGAAAACACAATCAACCGAGTTTACAGTCATATGCTGCCTTATTGAACCACAATGACTTAATTTTTGATTTTTGAATGGGGTTATCAATTGTTTTGAATTATAATTAATGCATATTACATTTTCTTTTGATATTTATTGATTTTAATATTTTTATTATAATGTATTCAATAATTCCAAGCAAGCTTTGAGCTTTCATCATGTTTTTAAAAGATTTTCTTAATAAAAGGGGAATAAATAGGTTTTTGAAGGGTCGGCAACGCGTAAGTGATGCCCCTGGTGTTGCAAGCGTCCATAGGCACACGGCCCACCTGATGGTAAGTGGTTACCGTGGCCTATGGAC
>JAKGSA010000604.1:139851-211582 GCA_033558755.1 Philaethria dido
GTGGTATAAAAAAAAAAAAAAAAAATTAGATAAGATTTTTGTCTACGGAAAGAAGTTAAGGAAATTATCTACCTTATAAGAGCCTTACAATAAACCATATACTATATTAACTAGAAATAATATGTATCTTAGTGTGATTTTATAAATCAAGGTTTTGGCTGTAATAATTTAGAATTTTATATTTTTTTTTTATTTAAACTAATTTCAGTGAAGAAGGTTGGGAACAAATAGGTACTATACATCAAAAGCCGCCATTACTACTAGATAATTGTCTAAGCTACGACGAGATGAAGCTCTCCGCCATGGTGTACGTGAGCGGATACACCGAGTGCATCAACAATGGCGACAGACATAATAGTGGAGTCATAAATGAAGAGAATGCAGAGAAAGAAGCTGTTATTATTGGTAAAAAGACATACATATTTATATATCGTAGATTCAAAATATATAGACATATATGTAAAACCCTTGCTTTACTTATTGATTGATGGACAACGTACTGGTGAAACTATTGCCCATAGAATGATGAAATTTGGCATGTAGGCTTCTAGGAGTGTGTAGGACAAGTTCCTATGAAAACGAGACAATATGTTTTCTGATTTTATAATCTCTGTCTCCCTATCTACGGAAATGAAGTCGCGGGATGCAGCTAGTAAATAAATAAAGCAGAATGTTTTAGTTAGAAGTTATTGCTTCAAATTAAAATATTTTTTTATTTTATATGTGTTAATTTTTGGCAATCAATGATTACAGATTTAACTTTGTTTTTAATTCCATAACCTAATACCGGCCAGATTGTCGTACAACAAGCACTCCTAGCGCCTCTATCGTTTAATAACGTGATTATTTTACGATTTCGTCAAATACGGTTGCAGATATGAATTAAAATTGAAGAGTTTACTCATCTATATATTTTATAATCGATGAGCGATTACTAATCGAATCCTTTTAATGTTATTTACGTAAGCGTAAGACAATTTTTCCTACATTTTTTATGTACGTAAGTAAATATCTGCAACATCCTTAACGCACATACATTCATATATTTCTGCATACTCTAGAAGTAGAGGCATAAGCAGAAATACATTGATGATATGATTATGAGTTTAAAAATTACAATAAAAATTGTACCGCATACATATACCTATTGTGGCGCAATGGCACAAGCGTGCGACTGTAAACGCGACAGGTTGTGGGTTCGATTCCCACTCCGGGAAATGGAATTTTTCATTTCCTGGGCTTGGTAACAAGGCAAAGCGCGGCGTTGAATTCCGCCACTCAGCACGCAATGCCTCAATTTGGCGGAAAATGGGGAACGGAGTGTCTTAGCACTAGGTTCCCTCTGTCTCCCCTTCTATATGCGGGATACAACGTGAAGCTATGTATGTATGTACTCGTATGTGTAAATTACAATACATAGAATGTTGTCATTTTTCTTTTTTCAACTCGATGATTGACCCCCCGCATGATTTTTAATTTAATATGACATTATGGATTTATGTTGTCTGTACGATATGAAAGAAATGACGGTATTATTGAAAAATAACAATATGTAACAATATAAAATACTTAATTAAAAAAGGATACATTAATCTTATTTGTACACCATGAACTACTTAAAAATATATTTTTTTTTTGAAATCTTTTTTGCTTTAATTAAATGTGTAAAGTAAATAAATAATATATTTGTTAAACAAATAATTCATATAATTATAATATATTTTTAGAGATTATTTATTTACATTTAATCAATCACATTTATCTAACAAAGGTCTAATCGGACCGCGTTTCGAGCGTCGTGGCAGAATGGACTATGAAGATATACTAATAACAGAGCAACAGAACTCTCTAGAACATGGCTACGGTGAAGAAGTGACGCCCACAACATGTTTAAATGTATTGAAAACTACGTACGTGAGAAACAATCAGTCGGCCAGACACATGTGGAGGCAGATGTGGTCGGAGTTTTATCAGGTATGGTGAAAATTTAACGCCTGTCGTGGCGCAGAGGCTCAAGCGTGCGACAGATTGTGGGTTCGGTTCTGGGTCCTGGGTTTGGTAACAAGGCAAAGCGCGGCGTTGAGTTCCGCCACTCAGCACGCAATGCCTCAATTCGACGGAAAGTGGGGAACGGAGTCTCTTAACACGTCGGTTCCCTCTGCCTACCCTGCTATATGCGGGATACAGCGTGAAGCTATGTATGTATGTATGTAAAACTGTGTTATGTACCTGGACGTAATGTTAAAAAATCACGTATTATTTGCACTGCGTTGAGTTCTGGTCATCAATATTTAATATCTTGATTTCGGGAGTAAAACATCGTTCTCTTCATTAAGTTCTGAAATTATTTTGTTATTTCATCTGAACTGAATTAAAATAAGAAATATTTAATATTTTTTTTAAATTAGTATTAAATTTTCGAGAGACTATCGCGGTACAGTGGCGGTGTCTGACTGTAAACGCAATTGGTTATGGGTTCGAATTCCACCCGTGGCAATGATCATATTTCAATTATTCTCATTTTACCGCTGTGATGAGATAAAGTGTGGCATATAGTTCTATTACTTAACATGTAATCTATCGTATTCGGATGAGAAGCGGAGAACGGAGTGTTTGAACACTAGGTTTTCTATGCGGAAGAAGCGTGAAAAATAATATGGCTTTTTGATCCCAGGTCCACAGTTACACATACGAAGAGCTATCCTCCTACATAACAATTCAGGATAAAGACGAGGACAAACGATACAAGGATAGATATATAAAACGTCCCAACACAGACGACATATTTGATAACGAAGTCTACTATAAAAGATTGAATATTATAGCTGAATGCACTTTGTTGGAGGCGGAAAATAGGGCGAAGGAAAGCGGAAGGAATGCCTTTCTGAATGTTATTGGGTGTGGTTAGTTATTTTTTATTGTTTTTTTTTTATTTGCTTAGATTGGTTGGCCTTTAAGGAAGATGGCATGACACTTTAATGCCATCATACAGGGTATGATGGCATCACGCTGTATCTCGCATATAGCTGAAAATAGGCTTAGTGTAGTTAAGTGTTCTTAGTTAGTTAATATTTCCATTCTACACTTTCTGCCGAATTGAAGTACTGCGTGCTCATTGGTGGAACTCAATGCCGCGCTTTGCCTTATTACCAGAGCGAGGAATTGAAAATATTCAATCTCAACATCCATTATACAATAAATTTTCAATTTATATTAAAAGAAACGAAAAAATAATACATTACTCCATAACTTTTTTTTTATTTAGTCAATATAACACTGAATAACTCGATTAATGCTAAAAAATATATTTTTTAGGTTTAGGCGTATGGAAAGTGTCACCACATCAACCAGATGTATATATATTAACTTTTTTGGAAAGAATTCGCGCTTTTCTCAAGAAGGATTTGTTAAATCACGTGACAGATGTCAATTTTGCATATATTAAAACGAGTCCTGGTATTACAGGTAAGTGAAGAAGTGTTAGAGTAAGAGAGATAGGGAAGGAAGTAAAAGACAAAGAGAATAGGATTAATTAGTGTTAGAGTGAGAAAGGGAGAGGAAAAGAGAACGAGGAAGCCACTGAGGATATTGTTTTTTTTTCTTTTTGAATGAGTATTAGAGTGTGACAGAGAAGAAGGACGGAAATATTTTTTTTCTAGTCATTGTTAGAGTAGAGGGAGGTAAAGTCAAAGGGAGGGAAAGAGAAGACAATGAGAGATTTTGTGCTGCTTCTTTCTGTTAATTAAGGCTATTGTTTAAATTATATTTATTTGCGGTGTTGAGTTCCACGACTTATGACGTTCTGAAATATGAAGCTGTTATATCTTCTATTGATTTTTAATACTAGATTTTCTACATACTATATATATATATATATATACTTAAAATGGTAATTTATGCATTGAACTGCGAAAATACGAAAAGGCAGCATATTGCTTTTACCTGCGTCTGTCTTTATTTCCAATATTAAAAAATATATATTGATAATGATTTTTCTTACAGCTTTATTTACAAATTCACCAGATCAAACAGAGTCTCCAGTTGAGAAGAGAATATTTTTCGAAAGTAAAAGGCATCCCAAAGGTAAGTCTTTTTATATTTACTTTGCTTTATTATTTTTGTAAGTGTAAATACATATTGTTACTCTTCTATTCTAGTTGTCTGTTTTTATATTTAAAGGTAATTTGTAAAGTAAGGAAACATAAAAAAAATATATACAATTACTTAAAAAAGTACATTAGAAACTTTCTTATCTATATATGTGTATTCCCCATTCAAACCAAACTAAAATTCTATACCAAAAATCGTTAAGAAAATCGGGGAATAAACTTTTGCTCAACTCGTTTCACAATGTTTCATATGAAAATTATTTACGCATCGTCAATATGATGGTATATATATACATAAGACCAACGTAGAACGTGATGCGTTCAATATATTATGATTAATTTCCATGACGAAAAATATCGTCATGCCTATTGCAGTCGGCTTTTATGTATGACGAAATATTTCGTCATACCCTGTTAACAAGTTAACTTCACACTATTCCTAGCAGTGTAGTCAGAGAGAATGGAACGTCAAACGTCATGATCCCTGCAAACTCATGCAAGGTTTCGGCTTGTTATCTGGCCTTCCTCCAGTATCATTGTTGCTGTGTTCTCAAAGATTGAAAATATAATTTTGTAATTGATATAATATTAATATGTTCATATATTTTCAATAGGTGGTATAAATGTACAAATGGAGAATAGAGAGCCATCAGCCAAACTAACTGGGGAACATGAAGGAAAGCTACTAGTTATAACTTATCCGTGGGATGGGAATGCACATCCTGGGAATGAATTTTGGTAAGTCCTTTAAAAATGATATTTTTGTATTGGATAATTTTGTTTTTAGTTTTGTCTCTAAAAGGTCAATCATTGTGTAAATTAACGTAATATAAAAAAGTTTTGAAACAGATATTGTAACTTAACACCTAAAATAAAGAAAAGCCTTTATTTTAAATACTAATTATGATAA
This sequence comes from Philaethria dido, assembly GCA_033558755.1. Lineage (NCBI taxonomy): Eukaryota > Metazoa > Arthropoda > Insecta > Lepidoptera > Nymphalidae > Philaethria > Philaethria dido. The sequence goes on from JAKGSA010000604.1 coordinate 144,871, forward strand.
GTGACATGAGATATAATGTGACATGTGCATAGATAATTTAATTTGATATTTATTCAGTAGTGCCAACTTCATATTTAGACAAAAATTAAATATTTCGTCATCATTGGTGGTGAGATCAATTACTATTCTTTCTCAGCTTTGGTAAGATAAAGCGCGGCGTTAAGTTCCGCCACACAACACGTATGTCTGTCATCATGCCATGACATGTCTCGAATTGGGGCGAAAAGTGGTAACGAATTGTATTCAAACTAGGTTCTCTCACTCCCGCATACCAATGCAGAACATAGCTTAAAGATTAAAAAAGAAATCAAGAAAATAAAATAGTGACATAAATAGATATATCTATTTATTTTCCTATTTTTTTATTATAAAAATAACTATTTATAAAACAGGTTAGGCAGTTTGACCGGTTCAGGTGACCCAGCGGCCGCTTGTTCCACACAAGTAGCTGAATTACACAACGCACATATAAATACCGCTGTTAACGGTTATAACACGCGCGTCGTCGGTCGAGACGGCTTGAAAACGTTGGCTGAGTACTGTGTCACATTGACAACGTAATGTCATTTGCTGTAACAGATACTATATTGAAGTGGGCATTTATATTGCTGACAGTTTAAAAAAAAAAGTGGGAAATTTAAAAAAAATATTGCTGGCAGTTAATAAAAAAAATTTTGCAGGCAATTTAAAAAAAATGATGCTGGCAGCTAAAAAAAATATTTTGCAGGCAATTAAAAACTATAGCTGTCAATTTGGTATTTATTGGTTTTTAAGAAAAGAATATTCCAATTAACATTTTCCCGTTATATAATGATAAAAGAGCTTTTGCACGTCACTTGCCTACTCTAATATTTTATCTGTATTTTCGCTGGACTTTTATTTATTATGACATTCTATTACTTAAAAAAAATTCAAAAAATCTAGAAATGTTAACATTTATTTGTTTTAAATATATTTTGTGTAATTGAAGTTTTTTTGCAAAGAATTTTTGCATTTTTTGTATAATTCGTTCAATTAACAAAAAAAAAATTGCAGAACTTTGGTATCAATTTCTTTAAAGATTTTTCTGGAAATAATAAGTAATGAAAATTTAATATATTTAATTGAATGTCATAGTAAATATAAGACAACTAAACCAACTGTATGACGCACACGTTAATATATAAACTAACGAAAGACTGGGTGAAAATAATGTAAGGATTACTTACCGTCAAAGTATTTTCGAAAAATTCTGTTTTATTTTATTATTACTATTAAAAAAATAAAAATATTTGTCATGACATTTTTTTAAACATATAGAAATAATTAAAATATTATATAATTTTGATTTCATTGAATATTTACTTTATGTTTGTAGTAATAAAGCGAAGAAAGATTTGTATATAAATTTTCTTTTTGCCCTTAAAACGTATAGGTTATGCACCAAAATTTGATTGTTCCTCTTTAATATATAAATAATTCGCGACATAATAAATGTAATGTAAAATAATAAACATATTCAACTAATTAAGTGCTAGAACAATAACGTTATTATTTAATCTGTATTTACGGTATGGTACTTAACGCCTGTCGTGGCGCAGAGGCACAAGCGTGCGATTGTAAATGCGACAGGTTGTGGGTTCGATTACCACTCCAGTAAATGGAATTTTTAATTTCCTGGATTTGGTAACAAGGCAAAGCGCGGCGTTGAGTTCCGCCACTCATTACGCAATGCCTCAATTCGGCGGAAAGTGGGGAGTACTACCCTGCTATATGCGGGATACAGCGTGAAGCTATGTATGTATGTATGTGTATGTATTTACGGGATAGTAGACATTTTCTCAATAACAGATAATATATAAATTGAAAATTCAATAATTGTTAAAAAAAATGCAATTGTTTTTTCCGTCACAATGCAATTATGTATGAAAAGGATATGAATTTAAATAATCTGTGATGGATGTATAAATAGTGTTAACGGATATGCTTTGCGTATGTTTTTTTTTAATTTCTTGCCTTTGTTTTTAAATGTAACCAGTAACATTTCTTGGATATTTTAGTAAATATTTACACTCTTACTATAGTATATTATGCATATATAGCGTAGTTTAGTTTATTCTCTAGCTAATATAATTATTTCATAATATTATTATGAATTTAATCAAATAGTGCAAATATTTTTAGTAATATTTAACAATTATATACTTTGGTAGCGTATGAGAGACTTATTGGCTTTTCTCTTTGTGTAAATCGAGTTTTTTTAAAACAAATAACGAATGTAATAAGTAAAAGAATATAATTTTAAATTAATACATCGCATTTTATATTCTTCTTCAGCTATTTGGTAATTGGTAGAAATTTTTGTAGGATCTGTGATATTTTTACTTGTGACAATCAATTTTGCTATACTATTATTTCTTTTTTAACGAATGATGCTTAGTGTTCTAAATAAAAAAACAATTGTGTACAATTTTTTAATTTTTTTTATTTTATGTTGGTACTAGGTAGCCTTTTTAAATCTGTTTTATGAAATAATTTGTTTATAGACATACAACAAAACAATCTTATATTTCGTGATATAGCTTGTAGTGTATCTCTGTAATGTCTATATAGTAAATAATAAAAATAATTATATAATATGACTTTTTCACAATTCACTTTTTGATATTTAAAAAAAAATATATAGGATTTTTTTTATATCTTTAGCTCACAAAAAAGTTTTAGTTGTACAATGTAAACTTCTTGGTTATGGTTCATAATAAAGTATGTTAATTAATTAGAGTTCGCCTAATTACTTATGTATTTTGTAGCTTAATACTCAGACAATGTTTGTTAAGTTTTATTTCGTAAGAAATATACGCAGCTGTTTTATACTATATGATATTTTATTTATATACCTTTATACATCGTAATTAGGATAATTTTGTAATATCCTAACATAGTGAGGAATCCCATTAAAAAAGATACAATTTTAAAATATCCAACTTATTCGTGGTTTTATTTTTATCGATAATATAATTGAGGTGTACATGAGTACCAAGTTATGTAGGTAACCCTGAAACTTATTCATAAGTCAATATATTGAAGCTTAACTGAGAGACTTGACTTCTTATGCTTCTTTCGTATCAGCTGTGCAACGCTCACTGCTGATCATAGGCCTACCCCAAGGATTTCCATCACGCATCACGCATCCAGCGGCTTACGGCGTTCTCGACCAAAGTCAAAGTCAAGTCATATTATTTTCTATAAAAAAATGTACTTTCATTTTAAACTTAGACTCATAGCCACTGCGTTTACAGTCAAACACTTTACGCGGAACGATGATTTAAAAGGTTGGAAATTTATCTTTTTTATTGTTGTGCGTATTTTCAAGGATATAATATATTTGTAAAAAAAAAAAAAACGTGAATATAAAGTGAAACGCTGTGTCCTCAGTGTATTTTAAAACAAAAATGGAAATTAAAAAAATCACTAAGTCTTTATTATATAAACAACACTATACAAAGAGTTTAAAAATAAGCATAATTCAAAAAATACTATCTATAATCATTGTTTTTTTTAAATTTCGGACATGACTGTCATGACTTAAGCTTACGACGAGCCATCTGAAACGGTGGGATGTCGTGAGCGGTATTATTGTTTTATGAACCACCCCACTTTAGTTTACGACAGTACCGTTAGCAAGTTGAATATGAAAAGCTGCGTTCGTAACCGTGATCGTTGTGGACGCTTAATGAAACGCAACCTTAGTGTTCGTAGATATTTATTGAATGTTGGTACAATTAGTTATATGTCAATATTCTTAAACTAATCTCAACTGTCAATGTCAACAAATACCTGATGGCGGGATTTTAATATTTTGTATATAATTGTGTAGAGCGAAAATATTTTATATTAATTTATCAAACATTTATAAAGAATATATTACAAATATGGCAGAGTTACAACAAGTTAGATTACAAGTCAATAATGCTTTTAAATTAAGTGGTTTTACAATACGAAGGGAAGCTAGCACTTTTGTCGCCGAGCAGCTACTACCTTTAACGAATCAAGAACGTAAGAAATTGATTGACAAATTAATAGCGCATATCCTTCATCAATGTCTGTCAGAGCCAGTGTTAGAAAAACAACATTTAGAAGTGGCTTATAGGGAATGTTCCAGTTCGGGACTAGAGGAAACCGAAACTATGCTGAATGTGATTGATGCCTTCCAAGTTCCCAAACTTCATTATGATAATGAAAGGAAGAAATTTGTTAAAGATGTAAACGCGAGCAATAACTTATACCCGGATCCTAAATGGAAAGCCCAACAGTTAATTGACAGATATACTATGATTTTACAAAGAACAATCAGAAACAAATTATTTGCAAAAGAAACATTGCCTTCAATGGAGAGTGAAAATCGTTTTCAACTACGTAAAATTGAAGTATTGCAGAGTTCCTCAAGTAGAGTTGATGATGTTATTGTATTAGGATTATTAACACAATTGACAGAAGGTAAATTTTACTTAGAAGATCCTACAGGAAGTGTACTTTTAGACATGACACAGACAAGATATCACTCTGGTTTGTTTACTGAAAGCAGTTTTGTACTCGCAGAAGGTTATTATGATGACAAAACCTTACATGTGATGGGTTTAGTTTTACCTCCATCAGAAAGTAGAGCTACATCGTTAGAATTTTTTGGAAATCTAAACACATTTGGTGGGAAATCCAAGACTTTATTAAAAAAATCTCAAAATCTTTTAAAAATAGAACAAGAATATGAAGATGGCATGATAATTTTTTTATCTGATGTATGGTTTGATAATTTAAAAGTGATGTCAAAACTTAAAACTTTATTTGCTGGCTATAATGACTTTCCACCTATAGCAATAGTCTTCATGGGAGAGTTTCTCTCCTGTCCTTATGGATATGAACATAGCACACAATTGAAAGCGGCCTTAACAAATTTAGGAGAAAGTATTTACCCTTTTACACAACTTAGAGAGTCATGCAAGTTTATATTTATACCTGGTAGGGGTGATCCTGTTGCTCCTAACATATTGCCGAGGCCAGCCATACCAAATTCTATCACTAAAGATATCAGACAAAAATTAGGTGACTCTGTAATATTTACAACTAATCCCTGTAGAATACAATATTGCACACAGGAAATAGTAGCAATTAGGCAAGATTTAGTTATGAAAATGTGTAGGAATTCCATACATTTCCCGGACACTGGGGACATTCCAGACCATTTAACAAAAACATTATTAAGTCAGTGTACTCTCTCTCCACTTTCCTTAGGCGTCCAACCAATATATTGGAAACATTCTGATGCTTTAAATGTATATCCTACCCCAGATTTAATTATTGTCGCTGATAATTTTCAACCATATACAAGAATGTATCAAAACTGTCAAGTCATAAACCCTGGCTCTTTCCCTCGGACAGAATTCTCATTTAAAGTATATGTGCCTGCGTCTAAAACTATTGAAGACTCACAAATCCCTAATGAAGACATGTAAATAATTAATATTAAATATTTAATAGAAATGTGATATAATAATTGGAATAAAATATTTTTTTTATATTGATTGATTTATTACCAAGTTTTTTTTTCTCCATTACAACAATCTAAGTAAAATATTCGTTGCACGTAGAGTTTGCTATGATTTGAGTAAATTCTTCCAACTCTGGAACTTTCGGAGCTTTCATACAGAAAGAAACTTATAGATTAAGATCCCATGAACTACCAGACTTACCAAAAAATCAACACAATATATATATATATCACAATGAATAAAAATATTTTTAAGAGTTATAATGTTTTAGCATATATTTCTATTTTATTGTAATAATTGTTTTTATATAAAAAATCATAAAAACACAACACATTAAGGGCAGAAGAAGTTGAAATTTGGCAATTCCTTGGGGAGTGTTTGGAAGTATTAAAAGAGGATTTTGGGAAACTCCGAAGGGCGTAAAAAGGAGGTCAAAGTTTGCATGAAAATTTTTATTTTTTATGGACTCACATAAAACTTTGGATATACACCCCTTATATGAATTAAGCAAGGCAGGATTTTTGTAAACCGAAAACCTAGGGCTGACTTTGTATGGAGACTCTCTTATCAAATCAATGGAAATTGGAGTCTTGTGGTATAGTTAGTTTTTAATTGTTTTCATTTCTCCGCTTCAGTAAGACAACGTGCATTAAGTTTCACCACTTGACACACAAATCTCAAATTTGGGTGAAAAACGGAAAACAAATTTTCTGACAGAAAGCTTTGTTTATCCACCATGCAGGAAAAGTGTGCAGCTGAAAAAAGTTGTAGAAATCGAACCCACAGCCTGTAGCGTTTACAGTCGCACGCTTGTGCCTCTGCGCCACGACAGGCGTTCTTCTACATGAAACTACAGTAATATACCTTATACATAAGAATAACATATAGGAATTATTTATGTTTTTGTGTAATTTGTTCATAATATAATGACCAACTATTATTTAATACTTTCAAAAATTTAAACTTCTTTGGTAATTAAAGACTCACGGACAATGCAATTGATTTAAAAACACATTAAAAAATCGTTAATAAAATAAAAAAAGTAAACTGATAAATTCATATAAATAAGGCACCAATTACATGAACATTTAGTAAAAAGTAAACAAAAAGCAAAATTGTTTGTAATAAAATAAAAGTTAAATATCATTTTTTTCTTAATATTGATTTTTTAAACAATTAATTGGTCATAGTAAAAGGTTTCTTAATAAAATATCAATTTCAATATTAAATAACAGTATTTATTAGACACATAGTGTCAACAGATTTATTTACATTAATAATACATTTTAGATGAAAAAAGTGTAATACATATTTCGTAGTTTCTAAAAGACTTCAAAAAAGAGGATGTTGTTAATTCGATTATATGTATTTGTTACTGGGTGAACCAATTTTGATGATGCTCTTTTTATACGATAGCTAGTGCTTCAGATGTCGTTTCATTCAAATTTAGTTATAGTTAATTATTTTTTATCTGATGTTTTTTAAGCTATTCATAATGATTTTACATTTAATTTGAAGTCGATATTCTTTTTTGCTAACATAAGCGCCATAATTAAAGAATTGAACTGATTTTTTTTATTAAAATCTTATATTATTTAAAATCACGAACATTATTTTTATAAAAGAAATTACTTACACTATATTAAGACTTATAGCCATTACACATTGAAAAACATGTTAAATATATGGACCGTATCTTACTTAATAATAAATTGTAGATATGTGTATAACAATTGTCAATATAATTCATTTGTTTACTGCAATGAGTTTAGAACTGCGTTCTTAACCCATTCCAACCGGCTGACCCAACGGTTGCGTTCTAGAGAACCTATGCTGAGGCCTGAGAACGCAACTGTTGCGTTTTTCTATACCCAGTTCCGAACGCAACAGTTGCCAGGTATATAAAAAGGTTTCTTAGCTGTATGCCTGACAACGCAACAGTTGCGTCATTAAATTTTTGTATACTTAACAGCCTAGGCTGGTAGAGTCTGTCACAACATTTCAGGCCGGACGGAAAGGGTTAAATATTCTATTTAACTTGAAGTTAAGTTTTACATAAATATTGTTAGCCTTAAGTTACATTTAACAAGTGGAATAAGTAAGAAATGGATTTAACTCATAAAAATAATTGTGAAGTATTGACAGAAGAAAAAAGAAAGTCCCGCTGAGTTTCTTGCGCCGGTTCTTCTTAGGTCCTAGGCATTAAATTTAGTGAACAGGTGGTAAATTATTTGACGTTCAAAAAATTAAGCATGTAACTTCTTTGAATTTAATTATTTGACTTTGACTTTGATAAAACATAATTATAAAACAATATATAACATTTGTTTCTTATTGTTCTATGAATACCAGAATATAAATTCATATTTATTAATCATAGCAAAACAGAATGGAGATTCTTAATATCCACAATAAAACCATAAATATTCAAACAAAATTTCCAAGCAATCACTGAAATATTTAAAATAATTTATAATTTTACATTTCTATGTAGATTTAAATTATTTTCTCATTTATTTGGAGCCCATTAAGTTGTTGTAAGTGTCGCCGATAGGAGCCAACGCCACGAGGCAAATCATAGCTATGACGAAAAGCAGGACGATAGGCGCGTATACTCCCAGCAAATGCTTTCTGAATGCTGAAAACTAGGAAAAAATATTATTATTAGATATAGTAAAATTATTTATAATAAATATGGCATAGATTATAAATACAGATTAAATATTTTATTAAATTATTTTTATTTTTATTTTTTTTTTCATTTATTTAAAAAGTTATTTGATGTTATTTATTTTTTAAATTATTTATAATAATAATAAAAAAAATATTCAAAAAATATTTTTACAAATTGAGCTGCCGAGACTTCCCAGTAAGTAGTCAAAGACACTTATGTTGGAAATGTCTCGCTTCTCCGTTGGCTTAACAATAACATGCATACATAATAGTAACAAAGCTGTGTGTGTATGTGTGTGTGTGTTTGTATATATACATACATATACATATAGCTTCACGCTGTATCCCGTAGGGTAGGGAACCTAGTGTTAAGACACTACGTTCCCTACTTTCTGCCGAATTGAGACAATGTTTTATTCTAAGAGAATTATTGTCATAACATATAGTTTATTTTATTTGTTTCATACCAGAAATGGAAGACTAGTAAAATTAAATGTATAAGATGAGTAGGTAATTTTTTTTAAGAAAAAATTTTAAAACGTTTTTTTATGAATTTTGTTATTTTTTAGTAACGTTCGAGGTACGAAGAATTAGTAAAAAAAAGTAAAGCAATATATTTAATTAAAAACAAATTAGTAATCATCTGAAAAAAATATATGATCATAAATCTATAAATAATTTTCAGATTTAAAACAGATTATAGCGAAAAATGTTAAATGGCGAGTCTCATGCTATTTTTCAATAGGTTTAGACATGCATTATTTAAAAAAAATTTGCAAGCCAAGAAAGTGATATTATGTTTTACTTCATAGTGAAGACCCAAAAGCAAATGAAAATTGAAACCCACAAAGAAAAGTATAAAAAGTTTTGAAGTGAAGAAAGAAGAATAAATGAGTTCTAAATTCAAGAAAATCAAGTTAAAAAGCAACAGATTAAAAATAAAAAAAAAGATTATAGAAGAAATAACAATAAACGTGCACCGACGAAAAAGAAGTGACATTTTGAAATGAAAACCACAGAAGTTAATACATTTTTAGTAATGAAAAGGAAGAAATTGCAATTTTAGTATATTTTCACAAGTGAGAAGAATATAATTATGATTAGTGCATTAATAATTTGTTACAGGCACATATAAATAATTCGAAATAATCCGTCGAAGGCATTCCTCACCGGTGCGTCGGAACTTCTGTCGACGGCGGTGGCCTGCCGCGTGTGTCCGAGCATGTCTTTCATAGGGAAAGTGTTCACTCGCCCATTGCTTATACGACCCTCTGATACGCAAACCGTAAGCTAGAATATTCAATATGTTGTTTTCACTAATGTTTACTTGATCTTTAAACTAAATTCAATTGTTTTATTTAAATATGTTAAAGGAATGAAGGAAATCATATAGGATGAATAGCAGCATAATTATTGCAGCATAAAGAACAAAAAAATATAGAGACTACAAGAAAATCAATAAAAATAAATATTTTAATTTTTCCATTATGGAGATTATTATAATTTATATAAACCAAGCGTTTGAACGCGATTGATCAATGCTTCCTTTACATTGCATCAAAACCGAACCGTCATAGCTTGTCAACTTATTTGAACAAGTAATCATGATGCGTAAACGAGTTACCTCAGCAACGTCTAAGTCACTTCATACATATGTCAAACACACGGCAGTGCATTTAATATAAAAATTATAATATATTATATCATATTGGCTTTTTATACCCGTTTTCTATATAAATTTTAACTTTGCCAATTTTCATAGTCTCACCGGAGTAAATTTTCGTAAAAAGAATATTGATTTATCTTTTCCTTCAAGAAATAATATATTGATAGAATTCTTTATAAGATACATAAATATACGTAATGTTTATTACGTTACAATATATCAGTTCTTTTAACTGTATCTGTACCTAATAACTAGCCTAAAATAGGATTTTATTCCACGCAACAGATATAATAACATTAACAAAAAAAAAAGTATATGATAGACACAGTATTTTTTTACAGACCCTTGGTACAGATGACTAATTGTAGTAAAAAAATTGAAAAGGGAAAATAAAATAGAAAATTCTTCTTCTCTTACAAAATTTAATTCAAAATGCCATATAATATATATTCCCGCCTCATTGGTGGGACTGTTCACGTTAGTTGACTTATATAGGGTCTAGTCAAGTAAAAAAAATAATACATATTTTAGTGGTACGCGCCGTTTTATTCCATCATAGAGTGAATGTACCTAAATAGTATAATATATTATAAAAAAACAACTTTACGCTTTATCCCACAAAGGAGTGTAGGCACAGAGAACCTAGTGTTCGAAACATTCGGTCTGAAATCATTCTTTCCTTCTGAATTCAAGATATTGCGTATTACGTGGCGGAACACAACATCGCTCTTCTCTTTCTCTTACCAGAGAGAAATATTGAAAATAATTATTCCTTGAGTGGGGATCGAACCCACAACCAATCGTCTTTACAATCAGACTATTGCGCCATAATAGCCTTTAAGGTATATTATGATATATAAATATATAACTATTTTTACCTAAAATATAAAATAAATTGTAAATATAACTCACCGATAATACAATATGAGTGACTATATGGAACACAACGAACGCGGCCAACACGAACACGCTCCACGGCGGCAGTTCCGCCTTTTGTAAGTACACTGCTAGGAATATTGTTGCAACTGGAAATTGTGTAATTATTTTACATATCTATAGTATAGCTAAGTTTGTATTGAAATGATAGATATTACTGCCATTTTAGTATTATAAAATAGTATTTCTTATATCTAAACCAAATGTTTTATATATTCTTTTATTTTAACTTTTCTATGATTCGTAATAATGATAAAGGAAAAAAGACGTGGAAAAACTTAGTGAAAAATTTTTCTCGTTATGTGTTATTTGCTTACTTGATTAAGGCACAGATATTAGATATCAGAACAATTTATCGGAAATATATATTTAAATATTTTACAATTTTCTCATACTTTAAAATGTGTTAAAGCATAAGTATCTTGTTTCTTCAATAGAAAACTTACTTCCTAGTATATGAGCGGAATTTCCAATGAGCCAGTGCATCCAGTTGAACAACGAACGGTGTTTAGTGCCAGGGTGCGGTCTGAAGTATGCACCTGGAACAAAATAAATATTAGATTTTATATATTCACTTATTAAAGAATTAGTAGCCCATTAAGTGCAAAGTTAAAATTTTTCAACATAATAAAATAGGCAGAGAGAACCTCTTATTTACTGCATCAAAATATCAATCTCAAACTTATCTAATTTATTGAGACACTCCATGTTTTTCTGTTCATTTTTTGTCCGTTTCACAGATGTGTCAGATCGAATAGCGGAATCTAATAATATATTTTGTCGTAGCAGAGCAAAGAAAAATAAAAGATCCTGAGTCGGAATCGAACCCATAACCATCGCGGACCATTACTAATTATTTAGTGGAATCTATAGTCACATTTAATATCTTAATTTCAATTCAAGCAACATTTCCCCGTTTAGAATCCGAATTCACTATCAAAGAGGCAGTCAATGTAAGAATGAAAAAAGTAGCTTCACGGGTTTTCCAGGATAGCGGGGTAGTCATAGAATCATGACACTCCATTTTTTTCTTTCCACCTAAAACCTAGACATGTTGAGTGGCAGAACTCAAGAGCGAAGTAATAAAAATAATTTAAATATAATTGTTCCTTCAAGCGAGAAGCGAACCCACAACCGCGTTTACGCTATCTTTGTTCCACTAGGCAAAGATAGCTTTAATAATTAAATAAATAAAACAAATTCTCACCAATAGGCTGTATAAAGCACAATATAACAGTAACAATGCCGGTGATGGCGTGCGGGTTGTCGCCGGTGTCCTGCCATCCTCCCACTTCAGTTAATATTAGTATGAAACCAATGATTGTGAACAACCATGTTAACACCATTAGAATGCGATGGTACTGGAATAAAAAAAAATATTTCTTTTGTATATTTTTGTAAGTTATTAAAATTGATTATTTGTTTGCGGAGTAAAATTCAATGTTTTAATTTCACATTAATTATTTTTGTAATTTCAAAAGAAAGTTCGTAGTTTAAATGCAAGTAAAAAAATTGACTTCTTGAACTTCACGCTGTGTCGCACATAGCAGGTTAGATAGAGGGCCACGGATGATTGGGCCAGTTCCCGTGGGCCTCGGCCAGTGGCGGTAGAGGAGGAGCACCGTGAGGTTTTAGTGGGTATACGTTCGGCCCTTTACACTGTCCGGAGTCCCACATAACTCGTCCCGAGTCCCCGATCGGGCGGGTATCCGTAAAGGATTTCCTCACGTTAAAAAAAAATAAAAAAGAAAAGGTTAGACAGAGGGAACCTGAGAACCGCTGTGTTAAGACACTCCGTTCTCTTAAGATTCCGTTCCCCAAAAAGTCAAACTTTTATACGTAAATATAAAATTTGAAATTCAATAACATGATTTTGAATAAATGGAAAAAACTATTTAAATTTCATGTAAATTTAGAAATTTCATGATTACTTTGGTTATATTGGGTATGCATATGTTTTCAGCATCTATCGTTTTTAGTGATATTACATATTGTAATAAACTATCGTACTAAATTTTCCATATTTTCTTTTATAAAAAAGCTAAAATAAATGCCGCACTTTGTGAAATCATATCGGGGAGAGAAAAGAATATTAAGTATAAATAACAACAATATTCTTTTATATACAAATTTTACCTTGACAATAAGGAACGCAGAAAGAAATCTAATGTAAGTTCCGAATACATTTCAGTAGTTTATTTCAATTTAGATATAACTCATAGAGTAGGTAATCGAACCTATAATTATCTTTTTAACAATCATAAATTTCCTAACTTCGCCACAATAGTTTCAAAAATGGTAACAATGAATAAATAATAAAATATAAGTATACTCACAGCGAACCATATATCTTTACCGCCAAGAGTCTTTCCTACCCACGTCTTTTTGAAATATCTGAAATAGAAAAAAAAATGTTATAAATTACAATTTCTATGACTGATATTTTTAAAATTTTTGTAACTAAAATGGACCGAAAGTGAAAAACAATGTCTTAGCATTGCATATTATGTGAAAATAACTTTCTTTAGAAAACCTTTAACAATTTAAAGGTAACGGGATTCGAACCCGGGCTTATGGGAAACCGTTCAAGCCTAAAATGATTTTTTTTATCCTAAGAAACACGCACACTTTTAAAATCTTAAAAGTTAACAATACTAATAAGTCTACCTGTGACCACGGAATACCAAAAAGCGATCGGGACGTCGGTTTTTCTAAAAATGTCCACAAATGCTAAAATATACGTGATTGATCCGGTTAAAAACTAAAATTGTTACATTTAATATTTGTAAAAATCGCGAAAATCAAATATCTCATTACAAACTTACCTAGCAATAACAATTCCTAAGGAAGCCGCTCCCAACCACGCGCATATCATGAAGCAGCCGTGTAACTTTAACAATAGCTTAGAGGCACCTGCGGCAGTACCAACTGTGGCTAACGATAGTGGGTCGTTACTGGCCTCATACGCTAGATTGTGGAACCCTACTCTGTCTGCGTCTAGAAATTGGTAAAAATTATGGGTCCATTATGGGTCAAATTTTTATTGCTCTATATTCGTATGTGGAAGAGCTTTGGCTTCATGTAAACACAAAGATTGCATGGACAAGGAGAGCAGAAAAGTATGTTTTTTTATAATAATTAGCATTAGAAATACATAATATGTAGTAATAATATAGCTTCGCACCTGAGAACCTAGTGTTAAGACATTTCATTCTTTTTTATCATTTCAGTTCCCCACTTTCGTAATAATTATTACATGATTACCTAAGCAGGACTATTACTTATACTTGAATTTAAAAAAAAATAGGCCAATCTTATATTTTTCACATAATTAAGTGTCAATATGAAATAATTATTTTTATTTTACAATTTTTATAGTTTTATAATAATCACCTCGAGGTATTATGAGGACGTATATAATAAGTAACCTTGCTTGAAATTATTCAAATTAAAAAAATAATTGATTTAACCCAATTTTTAACTAATTATATCAAATAGAGGCCATCGTGAAGGTGTCTGAATGTAAACGTGAGTGGTTGTGGGTTTGATTTCCACTCCGGGTTTAATTATATTAAATAAGTTTTATTTATCCATTCTGGCAAGACAAAGCACGGCATTGAGTTCTGCCGCTCAATACGCAATGTTTCGAATTCTGGCGGAAAGAGCAGAACAGAGTGTCTTGATTTTATTCTTGGTTCTTTCTGTGCGGAGTAAAGCGTGAAACTAAAAAAATATATAAGTAACATATTTCAAAAAAATAAATGGAGAGCGGAAATCTTAAGGGAACGGAGTGTCTTAACACTAGGTTCTCAGGTTTCCTTTGCCTACCCTGCTATATGCGGGATTCAGGGGGAAGTTAAAAAATATCTTATTTTACAAACAAAAAACTCGAAAAGAAAAAGACCACATACCTTTCATAGAATTTCCAGCGAGCACCATCAAATTATACTTCTTATTAGCCAAATCGAACACTTGTCCTTTGACAGTCGAAACTGTATTTCTCTTGAACTTACAATACAGTTTACCATCAATGGCGGAGGATTCTAGCAGTTGGACGATATCTTGCGGGGAATCGAACCTGCTAACATACGGTTCTACTTTCGGATAGGTCCAGGAGGTGAAAAGTTTTATTCTTCCATTATCATTGGACATTATCTCCATTGCACTGTCGTCTCCCATTTTATTATCCATACTGAGACCGGCCGCTACATACTTTGGGTTATCAGTGGCTTGGACCTCAAAAGTATAAGAATCTCCTGCGACGAATATAGCGAGAACAGCTTTACAATTGCCGTTCTGTATACAGTTTTGCGGAATACCAAAACATAGTTTGTTGTCCGCACAGCCTTGGTATATTACGTCAAAAGAGGGTGTCGTTGGTTTGGGCTTGAATGGAAATTAAATAAGTAAGTAAATATTTCGTTTTTTTGGTTAGGTGTGAATTAATTATATTGCTTTGGTGAGGTTTCTTATATTTTTACGGATCTCTCGAATTTGGTGAATAAAAAATAATTTTAAATGAAACTATTTTAACTGTTTTAACTAATAATATTAAATGAACTACACTGATACTTACTTTAGTCTCCATAATAACAGGTGGCGGTTGTATCGCTCTTGAAGTGGTAGTCGGTAGTGTAGTTGTTATAACGGTATCAGGTGTTACAACTTCTACAAGAGGGGATTCCACGTTCTTCCAAAATGTCGCATAACTTTGGGCGACTGTTGCTCTGAAATATTAGATATTATGAAATAAATAATAGACGTGAAGCCTGTGGAGGTGCAGAGATACAAGCGTGCGACCGTAAACGCGACAGGTTGTGGGCTTAAAAATGCAAAGCGCCGCGTTGAGTTCCGCCACTCAACACGCAATGCCCCAATTCGGCGGAAAGTGGGGAATGGAGTGTCTTAACACTATATGCGGGATACGGCGTGAAGCTATGTATGTATGTATGTATGTACGTGACATGTGATCCGGTTTGCTTAGAGTATATGTGGCGTCAGTTTTAAAGATATGTGGTCACTTAATATGGAAAACCGGAAATGGACACTTCACTCATTTTTCTCTGTCGACACTACATAAGAAAAGAGAAGAAGGACACTTGATAAAATTTTTAACATTGCATATATGTTTAATTTAAACCGGTTGTAATATACTCAGTTAATGACAATCATTACAAACCAAGGTCAAGGTTATATAGTTAGTCATTAATACTATAAGCACAGTAAGATTTACGTGGCGAATTGACCAGATTTACTAAATTGATAGATTGGCAGATTAAATGACTCGTTCATCAATCACATTAAGTACTTTTTTCTAAAATGTTTGTTTTATGTGTGAACGTATAATTTTACGTGTGAACGTATAATTTCATGTATTAACGTATGAGTTCATGTGTGAACGTATGATTTCATGTGTGCACATATGATTTCATGTGTGCACATATGATTTCATGTGTGCACATATGATTTCATGTATACACATATGACGCACACAAGGTGCACACATATTTTCGCCCTAAAAACTCGACAAGGACGTTTCTTACTATGAACTTTACTACATAAATTATGTGCGAGTTTGAATAAAGCGTCATAATTGCATAAGATTTTTTGTGTATATCTATTATATGTATATATGTACTTTAGTAATAGCACTTTTAATAGAAATTGGTTAAAGTGAAATTTTGTTGAATTTCTTAAGTTACGCGATGGGAATCAGGTTATAAGGAGTCTTCACTAAAGGTGTATAAAATGGTTACCTGAAAGCAATGCCTCCCAAGAAGTCGTCGGGTGCCTTCCAACTGAATGTCAAAGGTTGTTTATCTTCCTTATTCGTATGAGTGACTGTGTTGTTTTGTTCTCGACAACTTATTATTTGTGCTAAATCAGCTCCAGGTACTTTTGTAAACTTTCCTACGATCTTATTCATATCCTATAAAACATATAATACTGATTACGTATGTATATATAAGAATTAGTTGACAGCCCTTCGTGGCACAGTCGGACAGTGTCTGAAAACTGCGTAAATACAATTTATGCACCAATTGGTTGTGGGTTCGATTCCCACTCGGGGAAATGAGTATAATTCATTTTTTGTTAGACAAAGAATAGCGTAGAATTCCGCCACTTTATTCTTGATGTGTCAAGTTTCCGGCGGAAGGAGTGTCTAGGACTCTCTGACTACTCTGGTAAACGTCATAACGCATGAAGTTGTTTTTGAAAGTTAGTTTAATTAAGTTGTATTAGCTTATTTAAATTATAAACATACATTTTCCCCCAAAAAAGATACGAATGTAAAACTTTTACGATCTATCTAGCATATTCCAACTACACAATTAAGCAATACAAAAAATAGCTAAAAATATCAGTTAAAATAGTTTGTCTTAATAATATTTTTGTCGATTCACGCCTTTTCTCGCATAACATGACCCTATTGTCAAGACACTCCACTCTCCACATTCCGTTTGAATTCCAGACATTGGGTGTTGAGTAAAGGAACGACACACTTTTTCTTGACAGAGTGGGGAAATAAAAATAATTTAAATAAAATAATTTCCCCGAATGGGAATCGAACCCATAACCAATATCTTTCTTACTAATATTTAAAATAAATTTACCTGTATTTCTCTAGCTTGTAAAATAAAACCGCCGATAGGTGTTGGCGCTCCAAATGGACTGCCAATGGTGATGTTTAGAACGTCCCCCTGCCTCACTTGTGATGATGAAGGTATAAGACTGTACGGTGGCACTGACGACTGCGCGGGAATGCCACCGTGTCGCGGTGTTTGATCTTCACATGCCTGGAAAAATTTGGATAATAAAAAAATTAACTTGGAAATTTTTTATTTATACCTTTTATTTATATATTTCTTTTTCTTTTTTTTTATTTTTAATTGTAAATTAAATTAGCCTTTTACCGACTGGTTGTGGGTTCGATTTCAACTCCAGGTAATGAACATTTTAAATATTGATAATAATGAATATTTAGTATTTTCATTTCCTCACTCTGGTAAGAAGGCAAAGCGTGGTGTTTTACCGTATACAATTTTGATATTTTTTATATGAAATTGAATTGTAAATTATTTCAACCTTTAAATTTCATCCACTTATGGTACCACTTAATGGTATGGTATAATTAAACATTGGGTGTGTCCTCTAATTCCGCACTGTTCAATCAGAGCTATTTGCGCGCTTTTAGTAATTAAACCAATATTTTTAATTGAGTGGTAAAATGAATTTTGTACTTGGCTACATTTGAAATCACGTGCCTATAATGAAATTCTTCTGTAATTTGTTTTAATTTGCCTTTTACATCTGGAAAATATACGCTTAGGTCAAGGTCACAGCTACAAAAAGTCTCTTCTATTAGAACGAATGCAATTTGCCGATAAGGCAGACAACCTAGTTTGTCATTAAAGACTTTTGTTATTCTTTCACGCAAAAAGTACTGAACAGATATAAATGAACTTTACAGTAATACAACTTATACATCAGAAAACCAGATATGCAATATATAATAAAAACAATATGCCCGTAATATAATTTTAGGTAGATATATAGATGTTATAAAAATTTCAAGCTAGAAATTATTGTATGTGAAGTGGTGAAGCTATTTTTTTAATTACACTGTAAAAATATTATGCATATTCCTCTCGAAACCAACAAAAAACCTTGAGCTAGACACATTCCAATTGATTAATGTGATTATTACGAGGACGATATATATAGATAATAAATATAATATTTAAATAAATAAATTGTTTTTTTTTTTTTCAATTTATATATAATCAGTCGCTGGGGCAAATATTTAGTCCGTATCCTTTTTATCCTATAGTTATTTCGGACTAAGTCTAATTAAATAAGTATACAGATTTAAAATTATTCCATAAAAAAAAGAAAAAAATATATATTAAAATTTTAATTATTAAGAAGCATTTAGTTCAGAGAAGAAGTAAAATAAAAAAATCTTTTAATTTTCGATTGATCATAGATTAAATATTGTAACTAAATAATTTTCTATACATACCAGAGGTGGAGCACCAGACCCATATTGCTGTGAATATTTGGCAAACATCAATACTATCATTAGTATAAAGTTCATGTTATATCTTTTCCTCGGCAGCATTTTTTGTGTCTGAAAAAGGAAATAAAGAAAGTCAAAAAAAAAGTAAGAAGATATATGTTTATGTATTATAAATTATTTTAAAAAGTATTTGAAAAATTAAAACATCTTTAAAAACAAAATGTTTGCATTTCTGAATGACAGACAAATCACTGCAAAAACTATTCTAAAGGGTGTCCCAAAATTAACGCAAGATTTGACTTTGCCGCCATTTGCTATTATATTCATTATTCATTCGCTATTAAAAGACTAAAATGGCATTTTCTATTTAATTCAAATCTTGCGTTAATTTTGGGACACCCTATAGAAAGCAGAAGTTTCACATGTATTTCCTAGAAGAATGTAGGGCAGAAATAAGACAGGATTTTATGAAATTCCAACGAATATATAGAAAAAAATGAATTTTATGTTTTATAGTTCCCACAGTCGAAGTTACCCCATAAGTAAAACAAATATTAATGCCCAATAACTAAATGTAACTATGATAACGTATATTAAATAGGCAATATATGTAGTATTTTATAAGTTCACACTTGTTCGTGAACCCTGGTTCTGTGCTGTCCTTTGTTGTTTTACTAATATATTTATTTTTATTTCCTTTATTGTATGTTGTACATGATACAATGAAACTTAATACAATACATTTTTTAACAAAAGTATTCTACGGTTTTAAGGTTTTAGTATCAATGAGACCGTTAGTACAAATGTACTATTTTTATGGATAACGGATAGCAAACGAGCAGAAGGACCACCTGATGGTAAGTGGTTACCTTCGCCCATGGACACCTACAAAACCAGAGATGTTGTAGATGCGTTGCCAACCTAGAGGATACAGATGGAAGGGGAGGACAATGTAGTAGTCCGCTATCGGAACCACCACATTTTGGGGAAAAGATGGGTAGGAAAGGGGAAAACTTGGCTTACATGCTATCGAACCGGAACACATCATAAGATATTTGGCGGTTCGTCTTTGACATGACAGTGGTCGCGAGCCAGACGGAGGACGAACCTCCTA
The DNA here is from genome assembly GCA_033558755.1 of Philaethria dido. Taxonomy (NCBI): domain Eukaryota; kingdom Metazoa; phylum Arthropoda; class Insecta; order Lepidoptera; family Nymphalidae; genus Philaethria; species Philaethria dido. The sequence continues at coordinate 164,805 of JAKGSA010000604.1, forward strand.
CCACCAAACAAAAAACGAAACTAAATTTTACGTTTTATATGTCAGGAAACGAAGTTGCATGCTACAACTAGTTTTAAATAATTCTTATTTTACTAGTTACTTTTTCGTGTTGCTAGAAATATACCACACATATTTCTATTCCACGACGACGTTTAATATTAAAAGTTTAGTATGTATAAGAGTATTAAACACATGAAACCAAAATTTCAATTTTTTAGCTACAATATTAACTGAAATCCAATCAATACTTTAAATGAAACCTTCAGGTTTCGTTAAATTGTCATTAAAGATTAGATTCAGAGTATTTGAATTTTAGAGTTTGAACTTTATATTATCAATCAAAAACCTCACTCAAATCGGTTCATTCGTTTGATCATTGCCACAGACAGCCACTACCGAGTGCAAATATTATACTTCCAATAGAAAGTACTAAATGACCGATACCTCATATTATTTTAAGTATACTTTGTATTGCCATTTGGTTTAGCATTACAATTACGTACAAGGAAGTGAGGTCACGGTAAGAGTGAAGGGGAAACCTTGAGGGCTTGGTTACCTCCGTTAATGAACGGGTGTGGTCGATATATGACTATATTTTGTGGCATTTTACTGTCTTTTACAGTATTTACATTTCTTAATTGGAATGAAATTGAGTACTCATTTCAAATTTAGCTAATTGGAAATACCATCGTGGCACAGTAGGATAGTGTCTTCTTGCAAACGTAAGGGATTCTGGGTTCGATTTCCATACTGGGGAATGATCATATTTAAATTACATTCATTTCTCTGCTTTGCTAGACAAACTACGGCGTTAAGTTCTGTCACTCCATACACAATGTCTCGATTTTTGAGTAGAAAGTGGATAACTGACTGTCTTAACACTAACTTTTCACGGCCCTGCTTTGCAGGATGAAGCGTGAAGTGAATATATATAAAACTATATACAAACTTAGCCAGTTTTGGAAATACGTGTGTATAATTAAATTCCGCAGTCAATTTCACTTTTGCCACTACAAGAATACAAAGTTAAGGTTAACAATAATTAAGAAATATGTTAATGAGCCTCTTTTAATGTTCATGCAGGAAGCCAACGATTATAATAAATATATTGTAAAAAATATATTTTAAAAGAGTGAACGATGAGTTTCTCGGTTTTCTTCAGTAGAACTTCCTTCCTACCTGTAATAGCTTCCTGTTGTTCAATTTGACAATTTTAAAAGCACTTGTATAACGAGTATTTGGATTTTAATATTACTTTATTTCAATATATATAAATATATAGGCCATCGTGGCGCAGTGGGTGTTTGACTGTAAGAGCGTTGGGTTATGGTTTCAACTCCCACACGATGTCTCGAATTCAAGTGGAAGGCAGCAAACTGACTGTCTTGATACTAGTTTACCTCTGCTATGCGGGATACAACGTGAAAATTCTGTTTATAAATATTATAAATGTCCTAAACATTACAAAGAAAACCCATATTCTCATCGCAGAATTTATTCTTTTTTTTTAAATGAAGTCGTATATATACATCGCACCGTTAGAATTATAGGGACCTGGTCAAAAATCATGATTTTGATTTTTTGCCATGAAACGACTAAAGACTGATCTTTATCGACTTTGATTAAAACAAGAATATACATTAATGTATTATTTAAAAATAATCGTTTATTTCACAAAACTTAAATGTACAAATCTATATTGACGTTTCCTAAAAATTGATATTTTTTTAAGGTTAAAGGTGCGACATGATTTTTCGACAAAAAAGATACTAAAATGAACTTAATAAGTGGTCTGTGCAATATACAGAGTAAGTAATTTAACATGATTTATAATTGAACATAAAGCACTAATGGTGATAATTAACGCTAAGTTTTATAAATTCCGATTTCTGTTTATGTAATAATTAATTAAAGCGAGGTAAGAACGTGATGTAATGATTGTGTCATATCAGGGTTATCTTTTTCATTTCAGTAAATAATACAAGAAAATAATCTTTTAATCTTCTCATATTCAAGGGTTTCTAGAAGAGATCTTTCTCTTTTAGAGATAAATTTCGTACAATGGATATAAGTTGATAAATCGCAAATGCGTAATTTTGCAGGACGGTCATTTCTAAAGTTTAATAAATACATACATACATACATAGCTTCATGCTGTATCCTGCATATAGCAGAGTAGGCAGAGGGAACCTAGTGTTAAGACACTCTGTTCCCCACTTTCCGCCGAATTAAGGCATTGCGTGTTGAGTGGCGGAATTCAACGCCACGCTTTGCCTTCTTACCAAACCCAGGAACTCACAAACTGTCGCGTGCCTCTGCGCCACGACAGGCGTTTATTATTACTTTTTTATTACAAATAGCTGTTTTTTTTATTTAATAATTTATTAGTCCTTTTAATATTTAAAACAAATGTAATGATGATAACGTATATATTATGTTAACTTACTTTTTTAGTATTATTTATAAAGTGGACACTTGTTTGTGAAAAAGCTATCTATACACACCTGGTACGGAGCTATCCTTTGTTATTTTATATGTTTGTTACCTTTGTAGCACTACAAATGTGGTACATAAATAAAACAAGAAAGGTAATAGAATATATTTTTGACGAAGGTATAGAATATTATTTCGTTAATTTTTTTTTAAGGTGTTTTTGAGTTTTTTGTAATATATCACGGTTTTAATACGATTTTTTTGTTATGTATATTTTCAAAAATATCTTGAAAAAGAAATAATGAATCATCATCAAAATCAAAATTTTTATCATTTTCCATAAGCAATTGAATCAAGTCTTCAATGATTGTACATATTTCTATAGATTTAAGCCAAATGTTGTGTCTATAAGAAACTCCTTTGTGTTCCAAGTGATAAATACTTTTGTGAAGGCTGAACAAAAAGTTGCACCTTACAAGGCCTACGAAACTGCATGACGAATTATATTATTTGTCACTGTTACTATTTTTATTTGAAATGTTTTATTTTGTACTATTTTAAAGTAATTGAATTATATCTATTATTTGTATTATCTATTAGATTAATTTAAATGTTTTGTTACAAAAGGGACAGTTTTTTTATACAAGCATTTTTAAATCTAGATTTTTTTATTTTTGATTCAAAAATTAGACACAATATATTCTTTATTCAAATAGTCTATTACAAGCACTTTCCAATCGTCAGTTACCATAAAGATGTCAGTGCTGCCAGTTCTACTGGAAGCTACCAGAAGAAAGGAAGGGTCGGAAGAAACTCAATAGTTGCTTGCTTCAACTACAATTTTACATAAGCTTCCCAAGTCAGCATTAATAGCATTGAATTCCACTCATTAATATCAGTATAGTAGTCTTGGACACGATCATTTTTGATTTGAGCCTTATAAAGGCCATGAGGTATATAAATTTAGTCATAAATCCGTTCTAGGCGCGAATAAGTTAATAAATCTACTTGCTATATTTATAAGCATCTAGATTTACTTTTTTAATAAAATAAAAAAATGACTTGTCAAAAAAACTTAAATCAAATATTATCAGGTAAAAAAAGTATATTACCACTATGCCACGATGGTCTTTAGACGTTAATAGTGACCACATTTAGTTGTTAGTGACTGCAATTAGTGAAAAAACAAATTGAAAGTGCTTCTTAAAACTAAACACCAAAAGTTATAAGGCGTTGCAAGTTAATTGCACGTTAAATAACTATTTACGGTTCGTTGTGTTCTAATTATATTATTCACTGATAGTGACAAACGCAAGTTTCTTTTCTTTTTTTAGCTTCACGCTGTATCCCGCATATAGCAGAGTAGGCAGAACGAACCTAGTGTTAAGACACTCCGTTCTCCACTTTCCGCCGAATTGAGGCATTGCGTGCTGAGTGGCGGAACTCAATGCCGCGTCTTGCATACAAACATACATATGTACATAGCTTCACGATGTATCCCGCATATAGCAGGGGAGGCAGGAGGAGTTAAGACACTCCGTTCCCCACTTGCCGAATTGAGACGTTGCGTGCTGAGTGGCGGAACTCAACGCCGTGCTTTGCCTTGTTTAAATAATTATTTTAATTATAACTAATAGTGACTAAACGCGAGTTTCTATATAAATCTATATTTTTTTTTATATCTCTTGAATCATATTTACATAGAGAACTTAGTCATAAATGACTTTACTATCAGTCATTGGGTGTCAAATGGTTCCGCTATCTTTCACTTTGTATGTATTTGTGTCTCATAAGACAGTTTGTTGTCTGGTCCAACAAGCAAATAATTTTTATTAAACAATCTAGCCAAGATAGAAGTGAGCGGTATCGAATAAAAGGCGACAATCTGTCAGAATCCAAAATGAGATTTTGATATGGAAAAATATATACAAGACAATTTGTTAGAGATTTACAACCTGAAAGGTGACAATGTAACGCTTATAATCCAGATTAAATTGTATGCTGGTATCAAATATAGCAAACTAAGAGAGGAAAAAATCAAAAAAACCGTAAACCATGCAAAATACATATTGCTGGTTTTGATTTTATACGGCTCAAATAATGACCTTTCAACTGCAGAACGCATTTAAATCTAACTCCACAGTAGTAGAGACATAAAATCTATAATTTACAAAGATTATTTTTTTTTTAATAGTTTTTATCAACGCTAACAGAAGCTGTTTTTTTTAAATAAAGTATTAAAGGTGAAGTCGAAGAAAGAAGTAATTTATTTGTTTAAAATTATCATAAAGATAATGTTAACACCTCTACAGTATTATTATTAGTTCTTATTTTCTGTTATGCTATGCTAATTTATATTTAAATGATGATTTTCTAAAATTGCTTAAAAATCTGATGATCTTTTCAAATTTTGAAATCATCATCAAAAATACACTAGTACTATTGAAGTTAAGATATCATAATAAATAACATCGTATCATAGTATCATGTAATAGAATATTAACAACTTGCTGAATAGCGCAAGGTAGACAACACGTAAGCCTTATTTCATTGATAGTAGCAAAAAATCAGGGCCGATTTGTTCGGTAACAGATAATTTATTAAATATTAAATTACAACACTTTATTCCGCTGGATTCGAATTCATAACCTTCAGAATATTATGCAATGCCAGTCGGTTTATTCGATTTATAAATAAGCTTTGTTTACTTCTGACTAGAAAGTCGTTTCGATTCAAAATGTAATTTTTTTTTCTGGTACCCTCTTCTGTTGGTCAATGAGAATACGCAACGTTATGGATCTTCCTATGGCAATTAGACGTTTTACTGCGGTGAAAAATAGAGTATGTCACACTCCAGCCTCCTAATTATTCCCACTCAAAAAATCATAACATAACGTGGCTTCGTTGCGACGTGAAAGAAAGACAATAAAAAAAGCACACTTTCCTATAAATAATATTATAAGTATGGATTTACAATTATATGTATAATAATGCTTCACGCTGTATCCCGCATATAGCAGGGTAGACAGAGGAAACATAAGGACCTAAGTGTTAAGACACTTCGTTCTCTTAAGATTTCCATTCGCCATTTTCCACCATAATCGCTTAGTGTTAATGACACGCGTAAAGGCAACGGAGTAAGCACTTTCCTATTTAGTCGATAGTAAGCCATATAATATTAAAACATTTCGTGATAGAAAGTGAATCTAGGGCGAGTGAAATTGAAGAAATATTTCTTAAAGTTAATAATTAAACAGTTTTATTAGGTCAGGTTGGAACGAGGTCAACTGCCAAGGAGTTTACTAACCCTTAGACTTTATCGTAACATAAAACACGCCATATAATCTGCCTTTATAAGCTAAAGCCAAAATGTCGCGATAACTGTAATTTGGATTTTTTCATATTTTGAGGTAGGCCTGAATATAAGCGTGGCAGTGGATTTAAATATACGATGATTAGACAAAACGCGGTATTAGATAGCACTTTTTTTTGTTTATTTATTATTTATCATACAACTTGACATACATTAGATTATTAAAAAAATCGATATGGTTTGAGCCGACGGCAAAATAAGAAAGCAATGTCTTTAAAGCAGGTGTAGAAGATGAGTTCGCAGGGGGTTAAGAGAAAATTTAAAATTATAAAAAAAAAATTCTTTTTATCATGTTTTTATAAGCTTCACCTGTATTTATTTATATATGAAAATCCTACAACAGTATTTTGAAATGTAGAAAGAAGTGAATTCTTACTGTTCGATTTACTAGATTACGATTCAATGACAGTACAATATTTAGCAAGAACTTGAACTACGTGCCAGGACTATTAAGAAAATGCTGAAAATGCTTACTAACTCTGTCTGTCTGTTTTTTCCTTAGGAACGAGTGGAAATTTGTATCAAATAATCAGGATTGCATTCTCATACAATAAAGAAGAATTCATACTTCCAAGCCTACGCAATCAAAAGCCCTTACATACAGTCGTTTATACACACGTACATATGTGTGTGTAGTACGTGTTTAAACTTTGTGAGGCATATTTTGACTCGCACTTAACCGGTTTTGTTGTTTACAAAGACTGTTAACAATTTTGTCATGTCAACTATTATTGTAAAATAATTAGCTAATCGTAAAAAACTGTTATTACACCCGCTATATGTTTTATTCATTAACAATAGATATAACTGGTTGATGACTCAAAGGCCTTCTTAACATCTAATTACTTATTTAAAATGTTAATTTAGGATTGTAAATAATCTTAAAAATATATATTTTTTTTGACTCTTTCACTTTCACTCTTTTAGTCTCTTTCGATTTTGTCACAGCGAAAAAAGAAAAATAATTTAAATATGATCATTATACGGAATGGGAATCGATTTACAGTAAGGAGCAGTCCAAGTGTCTTACTATGGTATTTCTATTTTAACTTATATTATAAAGATAAATATTACCCTAAGTGAGATTCGAACCCATAACAATCAAATATATATACCATCCGTGACAGCGTCAAAATATTAATATGCCAAAATTCTAAGTGGCTGAGCGTGTAATTATTACATTGTTGAGAAATTGCGTGGGAACGGCCTTTGTGTTCTACGCATTTACAAACTAACATTGTACTTAATAGTAACTATGTTACTGCAGTACGTACACTTTTTATTCGGTACTAATTATTTTATGTCATATCGTGACGCTTTTATCATAGGTAGTAGTGGGATCAATTCCCGTTCAAGGCAGTTTTTAGGTTAAAAGTGTCACTAATACAACAGTATTAAGCTTCACACTTTTTCCCCATAGGATTCGGATTAGGAGTGTCTTGACACCTAGTGTCAAGACACTCCGAAATCGGGACGTTTCGTTTTGGCAGAATTCAAAGCCGATAGTAATAATTTTAAATTTCCCCTAGTTTCTACTAGGACTCAAATTCATATCCAATAGTTTTTGCAGCTAGACTCTTATTGTGCCACGATGGCGTTCTATTATTTTTCGTCTATAATATTTCCTTTCGTTCAGGCATAGAGTGTTTGTTCGAAATCGATGAAAAGTAGGGAAGGGAGTGTTGTATCACTAAGATGCAAGCAAGTAAAAAACTTCTTTTAGAATTCATTTTTAACCTGTCTTATAAATTTTGATATTTCTTATCTTTAAAGTACATACAATTAACTCAATAAAATACTAAAGTTTATTTATTTAATGATTTGTTATCACTAAAAGTAATTTCACATTAAAAATAGTAGGTCACTGTAATCGTTGGCATATCGATTGTGTCGTGTACATGCAGTTTTTGAGAATGCAGTAAAAATGATATAAATGCTTCATTATTTAAAGTAATGTATTTTAAGCTTTTATTAAAGTAATTAGGTATGATAAGAAAAATATATTTTTTTTTAAAACGTATTTCATTTTATCATGTTGGGGATATAAAAATATTTTAAATATAAAATAATCAAAAAGTTAAAAGAGAACGGAGTGTCTTAACACTAAGTTCTCTGGTTACCTCTGCCTACCCTGCTATGTGCGGGATACAGCGTGAAGCTATAATTTAATAACATCCTAGGAGCCATCGTGGCATAGTGGTATATTGTATGATTGTAAATGCGATGGTAGTGGGTTGCAATGGAGAGGCGTCTATATAACACAGTTCCCACCGGCTTGCCTTAATTTTTAAAATACAAGTATAATACCTTAAAAAAAAGGTTGCCAAAAAATGTATGAAATTACTAAATACCTTTACACCCTATACCGGCTTCCCTAAATATATGTACCAACTTCTTTAAATACATACCGGCTTTTCAAAATTTACTGGCTTGCCTAACCAAAATTTTCACCCCTGGCTACTAGTGAGTTGAATACCCATTCAGAGGATCCCCAATCAGTAGGAATAATGTATTTAAGTTATTTATATTTCCACGCTCTGGCAATACAAAATGTAGTTTTTGGCCACATATCACGCAATTCGAATTCAGAAACCGAGAACGGAGTGTCCTGACACTAGCTTTTCTTTGTCTTTTCTTTCTCCACTTGCAATCTATCTCGTCGACATAATAATTGTTTTGTAATAGTTACTGTCAATGATATACATATAATTTTTAAAACGAATAATAAATATTCTTATAAGTCACGATTTGTCTACTTATTTTTTACGATAATTAAAGCTATTCACACGTTCGTGTGATACAAGCACTATGTTGTGTTATCATATTTGATTTTTGATAAATTATAATATTTAAGTCGATTGGTAAATGGGTTATAGCTCGTATAAGCTTAAACTTAGCCTAATACGTAGAATTGCGATAAGCAACGTTATACAATTGTTAGATGTTGATGGGTGTGCAAATTATCTATTTCATGATTTTTTAAGCTTCCCGCTTTTTCTCGCACAGCTTGGTAGATATAGAGAATCTAGTCAAAGTGTCGATACTCTCTGCTTTCCGTTTTCTCTTAGAATTCGAGACACGTTACAATGTTGAGTGGCGAAACATAACGCCGCGCCTTGTTTTACTAGAACGGGTAAACGAATTAATTTAAATATAATCATGATCACGAGGCATGATTGCATGCTTTTTTAGTTTACAATATACAGCAATGTTTACAGCATCATATTTCTCGCATTTCGGTGTGAGAATCTAGTGTAAATATATATATCGTCTAATTTTGATATGTTGCGTGGCGGAACTCAACGCTTCCTCTTACTGCTCCGAAGAATATTTTTAATATTATTCTGTGTGGGGATTGAGAAAACAATTTCTTGTAGCAGAATTATTAATTTTTTTTAATATTAAACACCTTATCTACTAACATAATTGTATTGTTACGCTGCACCGTGAGATTTTTATATTTCCTTGTTAATTATGTTCAACAAAACTTATACTTTGATCTTGATATTATCTTAAGGACCAAAGAAAATTAAAATTAACTGATATAGTACATATATGCACATAGCATGTATGTATATTTTTTTATCTTTTGTCATCTCCCATCATAGTGAACTGATACATTTTTTTTAGCTACACGCTGTTTTAGCAGGGTAGGCAGAGGGAATCACGGAAAGGAACCAATGTAAGGGAACCCAGTGTTAACACACTTCGTTCTTTTTTAATACTTTTGTTCCCTAATTACATTTCATTGCGTGTTGAGTGGCGGAGCTCAATGCCGCGCAAAGCCTTGTTATCAGTCAGGATAGGAAAATGTTAAATATTGTTTAATATTTTTATTTCCTGGAGTGGGAATCGAACCCACAACCGTTTACAGTTGTGTTTACAGTCGCACGCTTGTGCTTCTGCGCCACGACAGGCCATTTAATCTATTCTCTTTAATTATACTTATAAAAGTCTTGCGTTACTGAGAAACTGACAGATAACGCATACCTGAAAGTAAAAGCCGTAGTTAGCTGATATTTTTAGCATGTGATGAACATGCTTGAGGAGTGTAGGGAACCAATAAGAGAGTAGTTCTCGAAACGAGGAATAACGACATTTTATGTTTTATTATTAAAGCTAACGAAATTGCAAGGTACCACTCGTTAATACTGTTTGTGATTATTCGCAATGTTTACATATACATGAATGAAACTATTTTAACTGGATCACTTGCGTTTAGTTTAGTTCTCGATAATGCGTGAAGAAAACCCGATGGTTCGAAAACTTGATATGTCCGCGTCCGTGGTCATAGGCTGGGATCCGGTAGATTGGATAATTACTGCAAACTTAATACTATAGCGCAAATGATGTTGGAATTTCAATAAGGAAATATATAATAAAAATTTTATAAATATATTTTATGTATAAAAATGAATTTGAAAATTTAATTACTATTAAACGGAAGTAATAAAAATCGTTTAATAAGTTAGGTTCAAAAAGGCAAGGTAAGTATGTTTATAAATATAAATTATACTAAGAAGGTTTTTATATAAAATAAAATAATTAAAATTATGAACCCATGGTGGTTCAATGGGACAGTGTGTGACCGTAAGCGCGATGATTGCGGCTTCGATTCCCGCTCAAGGGAATAATCATATTTAAATTATTTTCATTTCTCCGCTCTGGTAAGACAAAATACAGGGTTGAATTCCGCCACATAAAACGCAATGTCTTAAATTTAGGGTGTAAATGGAAAACGGAATGTCTTAACACTAGGTTCTCTCTGCCTACCCTCTTAAACGGGATATAGCGTGAAGCCGCAAAAATAAAAATTAATTTTACAAAATAAACCAGTTGAAAAATATTTTTGGCCTTGAATTTTATTGATACGGTCCAGCCGTAGTGTTTTGTGACGTCACTATGTTGAAGTTCTGTTTGGAGGTCGGTCGGACTGGTTTGGCACGCCGCATTATTTACGCGTGGGTTTTTGATCGTGAGAAATTTTGTTATTTCTTGTTTCTGTATGAAATTTACTATGTTTTCCTCAATCATTGTTGTTAAATTTTTACGCGGTCGTTGTGCCAATATTTTCTAAGACAGGTTTTATTGCGTATTGAGTATCATTTGTATGTAATATATTCATTTGGTAGCTATAAAAGTAACAGGACATGAAAATAAATTAGAATATAAGTGTTTGTTTGCCTTGTTTTGCAGCTACATGCTTTTCCTGCAAAGTTTCTTGCTTTCTTTATTAGATTATTAATCTGATCTATCTGCTGCGTACTATTTACGCGATTGTTTAAGAATTCTATTTAAACTACATATTTTCATTATTTCCCTTTGGTAGGACAAAGCACGGATTTGTGTGCCGCCTCTCAACACGTAATGTGTCAATTTCAAAGAGAAAATGAAGAAAGTTTCTTGACAAAAAAAAAGTATAAGCTAAATTTGATACCATGTGTGTACAGTATTTGTAAGTAATTATCGATTTTGGAGTCAAAATATCAACAAGAATTTCGTTCTCTCAACTCTGATTTTGTTAATATTAAACTTTACATACAAAGGAAAGAACAAATCTTTATTTTTGCCACTTTGCACGCAATATCTCAATTCGGCGGAAAGTGGAGAACGGAAAATCTTAATAGAAAGGAGTATCTTAACACTAGGTTCTCAGTTTCCCTTTGGCTACACTGCTTTGTACAGGATACAGAGCCTTTATATTTAAATCAGTCTTAAGTATTTTAGATGTCGACCTTAATATATTTTTTATATTGCAGTTTTATCCTTCTAGGTCGACTATAAATTAGTCATTCCACTTCCTACATTTTTTAGTCATAGTTCCGCTTGGCCTTTTTTATTTAGAATGATTTAAATATTACCTATAACAATTCTGCAGTACTTTTGTAAGCATTAATGATTTTTACCAATTTAATATTAGCATGACCTCTATATGTGGCTATGTATTGAAATGTTAACAGGACTTTTACCTACTTTGGATGATAAAATTAATTATGAGATATTCTAAAAACTTAGAATGCAGTGTACAACATGTTTGAGCTAATTCAGTATTTTGGAGTATAACTACAAAAAAATCATAACAATTGATATCAAGGATCTTGCGTTTTTAAACAGTAATAATAGTTTTCTATACTAATAAAATTAGTATAGAAAACGCCTTGTTAACGCCTGTCGTGGCGCAGAGGCACAAGGTTTGGTAACAAGACAAAGCGCGGCTTGAGCTCCGTCACTCAACCCGCAATGCCTCAATCTGGCGGAAAATGGATAACGGATTTGTTGAACGGAGTGTCTTAACACTAGGTTCTCAGGTTCCCTCTGCCTACCCTGCTATATGCGGGATACAGCGTGAAGTAAAAAAAAAAATATTGTTCTACTAAGAATAATTTTTTACTTTCCAGCTCGTTTGGCTATAAAAACGTGCTTATTTATTTTTTAATAATAATTTATTAGATATTGTATTAAATTATAGCACGGTCATAATAATAATATTTTCATGTAATTTGTACCATACAAATTTTATACCCAAATTTCTTCTAAAACAAATACTAACATATGTATATTTATTTAAAATTAACATAGAAAACAGATGCTCATCACTATGATGAATCCTAGCTGGAATTGAATCAACGACCTTCGCCTTATCAGTCATATTACATTACCTGTTACACCAACTGACCATAGACTATCGTAATTCAATCATATGAAATAACATGCCAAAAACAAATTTACATGAAATCTCTTTGAACATAAACATGCGATCGTTTCAACACAAGCAATATTCAACCTTATGTTTTAAGACAAAACATTCTTTTTACATTTAATTATAATTGTAGTGGTATAAAAAAGATATTATAATTCATTTTAATGTAAATTAGACTTTAACAGTGTGAAATAAAGTTTATTTTTGATTAATAATAATATTTCCGCGAACAATTGTAAAGTGATAGTGTTAATTTGACACGAGCTTACACTTTCTCCGAACACATACATAGAAACAATTTACAATCGTTTTCATTTCTTATCTGTGTTATTTTTAATAATAAATAAATATTTTATATTACATATTATAAAAAACCCAATTATTGTCGGGAAATACCAAATGAAATATTTTTTTGTCATTTCTCATTTCGTGCCTACGCTTTAGTGACTCATGCGATATTTTCATATAAGTTCATAAAATCTTTATTTAGATAGTACGTTAAGTAATTTTCAATAGTCATTTTATTTATTTACTTATATAAAAAGTATATATTATTATATTTCTATGGCAGTGTTTATACACCTCAGTTATTATAGTTAAAACAGTTAATATAGTTAAATTATTATTAATATTAAATCGGCAAACACAGTACAGCTTAAATTGATAACAAAAACTTACATAAAAAAAAAAAAAACAAAAAAAAAAAAACAAAAAGCAATAAAAAAAGTAAGGCTGACGTGAAGGGCTAAATATTTTATTTAATGTCAGAAAATACTTTATCTCCTCCTTTTTAACAATAAATTTACATATAAAATCATGCCTCATCATATAAATATTGTACATTTAATATATTTATTTATTTAAATGAATCATTCAATAAATTTATATTACATTTAATATATTTATTTATTTAAATGAATCACTCAATTAGTTTATATATTAGTTATATGTTTTTTAATTTCGCTAGACGCACTAAACTGGTTTGCCTCTAACCGCATACTTTGATCGTAGATTGTAGGTTAAATCGCATGACTTGTCATGTTGTCACTATATATGTATACATTTAGAACACTCAACCGTTAGTAAGCAACTTAGCAGGATCTATCCCAGATCCCAGTTACATTTTCATACTTTTCTCCTCATAGTAGAGTAGGCAGAGAGAAAGGAGTGTCAAGACACTCTTTCCTCCACTACCATCCGAATTTACGGGTAATGAAAGTAATTTAAATTTGGTTAGGTAGAGGTCGGAGCGCGGACAGTTGCGGTGAACGTTAATGCGCTTTTTAAAGGGACCCCTTAAACCTACACGTTGGGTCGTAAGTCCCAGGCATTCTCCAAACTTCTCTCTCTGCAACGGTACGGTAAATTCATTGCGAGTTTCTTCTCATAATCGCTTCACTGAGTGGGAATCGAACTCATAACCACTTTCGATTACAGACGATTAGGTTTACCTATAGTTTACCTAAATTTTTGCTACGTTTTTATATGGTTGTTCTTTAAATAAAATTATTTTAATTATCTTACTTTACTTAATTATTGTATAAAATATTTAATATATAAAATGATAATAATTTATTGTAAGAGAAAAATTGTTTGAGAGAGGAAAAAGCTAACAAAACAGTTAGCTTTTTCGCTCCATTTTAATTATTAACATGACAATATATAACACATTTTTTTAGCTTCACGCTGTATCCCGCATATAGCAGGTTAGGCGGAGGGAACCTAAGAAACTAGTGTTAAGTTCCGTTCCCCACTTTCCGCCGAATTGAGGCATAATATATTCACTTCCAATATACTTATATCAAATTTATTTGTTTTTACTTTCAGTTTCACGTTGTATCTTGCCAAACCGAGATAAAGAAAAATAATTTAAGTATGTATTGAAATATTTATTGCCTCAAGTGGGAATTGAACTAGAAACCATCCCATTTACAGTCAAACAGTGTCTCACTATGCCATAGTGATATAATTTATGGAAATCCATGAGATTTTTATCATTTTCGGTGGCTTTTTTGTTCTAAGTATATATTAATTAAAAATATTACTGTATATTATTTTTATTAAGTCTTGAGCCTTTTAAAATCAATTCATTGCTTGACGGTAAGGACCATGAGTCATGAATGCCCATTAAGGTCACAAAGCCGTGCTACCCACCGTATATTACCTTGAATTTTCTTAAGACTGCGTTTTTATTCAAACTATTGTACTATAAACTTAATAGATTCTTATAGCAAAATAAAGCGCGGCGTTGAGATCGCTTTGCCTTGTTACCAAACCCAGGAAATGAAAAATTCAATTTCCTGGAGAACGAATCGAACCCACAACCTGTCGCGTTTACAGTCGCACGCTTGTGCCTCTGCGCCACGACAGGCGGGATAAAGCGTGAAGTTATTTTATACAAAAAGTAAAGTAAACAACTAGTAAAACGTCTAAATATAGGGGAATCCCCTCCACCACTTATTACACACATACATTGATAATTAGGCAACGTCCTTACAAGGATAATCTTTGAATTTAGTAACGAAATCAATGAACGTGCCTGGAATACAAAATCATATAAATTATACATATAACATACATACATACAAATTAGATTGAAGTACTCGTTTGTATAAGAAACCATGTCTTCCATTATATTTTAGTATGGTATAGTATTAAATGAATAAAAGTACCCAATTATATATTAAAAGGATTTTTGTATTTACAAATAGTTGACAGGAAATATCCAGAGCAATTTTTTTTTGTTAAAGTTATTGGATTAAGTGGAATTTACTTGGAAATAAATTATAGTTTTTATTGTACAACAACTGTCTTTTAATGATGCCCATAGAGTACATTAGCAATAAAGAAAAGGCGCGAATTAACACCACAGACTACATATTACTTAGTATTATGGATAAAATATAGAAACTAATATTTTAACATTTTTGAATCAGAACTTTTGCCAGAAATAATTATATTTAGACTGAATTAGTCAACTCTAAGCTATATTTATTATACGTAAAACCCAACAAGGTTGCATTTTTCTAGTGAATATGGCCTTAAACGTTGAAATTATAGGAAATTACTTTTAAAGTTACGAAAATTTGCCAGTTAAGTACGACGAATAATATTACAAATTTTATTGCATATCGGTATATAAGTAATCTCTTCACGCCGTTTTCGATGATGTCGACTCCATAGCTATCTCACTTTCCATTATATTAGCGTTATGGTTAAGGTATATAAGAGCTTATATTCAATTTTCCTCTGGTAAATTTGCACCTGTATTTAATAATATCAGCAAATATTTTTTCGTTTTATAGTTACTCATTTTTGTATGAAAATAAGCAAAAATCAACGCTATTACTGATACAGCTGCAACATTTTTTTGCGCATAGCAAGCAGTGTTAGTGAGAACTCAACACCATGCTTCTCACTAGAGCGGAGAAATGAAGATAATAAATGATCACTTCCTCGAGTGGTAGTCGAACCCATAATCAAACGCGTTTACAGTCAAAATTGAACCACTGTGCTACGATGGCTTCTAAAACATTGCCATTAGTATCAGTAAAAATATTATTAATATTATAGCGATAGAAGAAAAGCGAAAGATATAACAACATAATCTATCAACAATCTACTATGAAATCTCGGCCTGTTTAGAACTATCATCAGTTCATTTCTAGCACGTATTTCGAAGGTTGCATTATTAGGATCCTTGAATCAAATTTGGTTAGGAGAGAGGAGCTAGGACATTAATGTATTTTAAAGGGGCCCCTTATGTCTACACTTGGGTCGCAAGTCACCGGCACTATTCTGAGCTTCTCTCTCGGCATCGGGATGGTGAATGGTAAATCCATTGATAAGTAAGGAGTTTCTTCTCTTCTCTGTATATAAATGAAATTCTGTCTGTTTCATGACTAAGGCAGGGAAAAGATAACCTTCTATATTTTAATAAATATATAACATTATTCATACAGGAAAATTAAGTAATTTTACGCAGAAAATTGTCGTAGTTACAGTGCATTTTCCTAATCAAATAGATGCGGGATGAATATGTATGAGATTGTACTGATGACGCATATAGCTTATGTAGAGGAAATGTGGAATAAAAGCAGATGTTTTGCCTAATTATTAATCATAATTTAACAAATTCGGTATATTCTAACTTAACTTAATTCTACTTTGTGACAAAGTACGGCGTTATGATCCACCAGATAATACCTAATGTCTCGAATTCTGAGGGAAAGCGGTGAACGGAATGTCTTGACACTGGGTTTGATACCATGCTTTGCGGGACGAAGCGTAAAGCTGCTTTTTTGTTAACTTTGTTATATCTCGCTGGACTACGATCACTAACGTATTGAGGACATAACCGTGTTTTGGATTATGCTCATTTAATTGAGTTAAATCCTATATTTTGATATAATTTTACATCCGGCGTGAATAAGTTTATAAATCGAATGTATTATTTCAGGGCAGGTATTTTAGAGTTTAGCTTTATGTGTAAGTTCTGTTTTTATGTAACTTACCTAAATACTTTTTAATCCTAAAGTGTTTGATTTGTTTATTTTTTTGATTAAATTATTTATTCTCCATTCAGATTTTAGATTAAGTCATGGGATAGATTCAGACGACCAATAGCAATGACCTTTTACAAGTGCTGAACAGACTGTGTGAAATTAAAAATAAAGTATTTTTATTTACTAATTCATATGTTTTTATAATTAAGATTTTAATGAACAAATCAAACTAAATTCAAATAAAATACACTAATAAGTAAAATTATTACGAATAACTCAAAACTGCTTGTTAGATCTTAAATACAATTAAATAATACTGCATTAGCTAGTAGCTATCATACAAAAAAAAAAAAAAAAAAGATATTATCATACAAAAAAAGAATCATTAAAATTGGTTCACCCAGTAAAAATTGATGCGGTAAAACACAAAGAAAAGTAAAATTGAACACATAGCTTACATAGCTTCACGCTGTATCCCGCATATATCAGGGTAGGCAGAGGGAACCTAGTGTTAAGACACTCCGTTCCCCACTTTCCGCCGAATTGAGGCATTGCGTGCTGAGTGGAGGAACTCAACGCGCTTTGCCTTGTTACCAAACCCAAAAAATTCCATTTCCTGGAGTGGGAATCGAACCCACAATCTGTCGCGTTTACAGTCGCACGCTTGTGCCTCTGCGCCACGACAGGCTTAAACTTGAGATACATATCTCCTGTCCTTTTTGAAGTCGGTTAAAAAGAAACTAAGTTTAAAAGCTAAATTTAATTTCATAGATATAAGCTTAACAAATCTCAAAGACAAATAGCATATTGTGCAAAACAGTATAATAAACTGTTAAGACGACAAGTGATTTGCCGAAGGTCTTGTCACGGTGGCCGCGCGGACAAACGTGTCAATGGCACTGTTCCGCAACGACACGCTCTGTTGCACCAAACATTTGAATTATATCTTATAACTTTTATAGTAAAAGTTAGTTTTTGAAAATTTTTACAGTTCCAACTTTGTATAATTTAATTTCACGCCATTTTAAAGTTGGAAAGTATTTGACACGCGATGGTTATTGCTAATCGAACTAATTAAAGTTTATGGCTTTATTTTTTTACCGAGTTTAAAAAACAGGAGTTATCAAATCGACTGGTTTTTTTTTATGTGTAACACACATATAAAAAAAACCAGTCGCAAATTTTTTTTTATCTGATTATGACTGATATTGAATTTCGTTAAGACCTGACGAGCACCTACTTTTTGAGTTATTCGTAATAATTGGACATTTTCTGATTCCGCTTTGGGAGGATCGAAAACAGTTTCCTCGGAATTTTTTAGGGTACAAATAAATAAGTGAGTCTAGTCGAACTTTTCAGATTATTCTATTACATATTTAAACATTACAAAAAAATTTTTTTAGTTAAAAAAATTCACATACACAGATTTTTTGGCACATTCGTGCAACTACTGTTTTAAATTGGCGGTCACGATGCAGCTCGTAATTTTCATCAGAAACGAAAAAACCAAATACCACTATAATCATCATATATTTCTCTTCTATGTGAACCAAGAAAAAATAAAAAATATATTTTCGTATAAAAATATATTGTTTTCGTCTTTGAACAGGAAAGAGTGCTTGTTGTAAAAGAACAGTCAGTTACCTAAGGTACCGTACCATATGGTAGCTATAATGATAAAACATGTTTATGTGTTAAAGATTTTTTTTTAATTTTTTGTATAAAATATTATAGTTTTAGTTTTAAAATTAGTAAATATAGTAACAATGTGCCTAATAACATAAACAAGTGGCATATGCACGGTCGAGACGTCACGCTTCTATTGTGTGAAATCGTGTTATATATAAACGAAAGTTCAAAAAACTTTCAAGGATAGGCAATATAGAGGAAAATATGATTAATAATTTCCTTTATAACCGCATATTGCTAAGTTATATATGTATAATTAATTATTATAATAGTGATGAGCAGTCTTTTTTAGCAACGGCAAATTTTAAATACTATTTTATTCATATTACAAACATAAAATTTCAAAAAGACGAAATCTAAAAAAAAGCATTGGTAGAACTTAATATACTTATAAGCGGAAGAATATCTATAAAAAGTATAAATAAACGCATGGCGGGCCGTATAAAATTATTACGCGGCCCCACGCGGTCCAAAAAACTCGGGTTGCTCACCCCTGAATGAGATAGTTTCAACTTTTTGATTTAATTTGCAGTCCATCCAAGCGTCCATCCAATTAAGCTATACATTTTTACTTCTATCGACCTACGTTAAAATTCTAATATGGTTGTTACGACGATTAGTATTTCTAAGAATATAAAGTAACAGAAAAACATATTTTTAAATACATATTTTAATATTTTTAAAGTGTTATTCACACACTTAGGATAAGAAAAAACGCCGTAATGGTAAAAAAGGTGAACGGAATTACACTTCAGGAGCCACAGCAGTTGACCAGACCGTCTTAAAATGCATTCATGTGAAGATAATTTACGTTATTTTTAATTATGCCGTCATCACCTACAATAGTTGAGCACTCGATTATAATCATAGATAGATAAATTCTTTATTGCACACACAAACAAGAGAACAAGTATAAAGGAACATACAAAACACAAATTTACATCATGCAAAGGCGACCCTATCACTGGTTTATTTTTAAATAATTGTATGTTTCGTTTTTTTTCTAAATAAACAAAAACGCCTGTCGTGACGCAGAGGCACAAGCGTGCTACTGTAAACGCGACAGGTGGGTTCGATTCCTACTCCAGGAAATGTAAAAGTATTTTCATTTTCCTGGGTTTGGTAACAAGGCAAAGCGCGGCGTTGAGTTCCGCTACTCAGCACGCAATGCCTCAATTCGGCGGAAAGTGGGGAACGGGGTGTATTAACATTATGTTCTCAGGTTCCCTCTACCTATCCTGCTATATGCGGGATACAGCGTGAAGCTAAAAAAAAGGAGCTTCACTTTTTCCATGTAGTCTGAAAGAACCTAGTGTTTCCATTTTACACTTTCCACCCGAAATCAAGACTTGCGTGCTGAATGGCGGTAGTCAACGCAGCACTTTGTCTCACCAGAGAGAGAAAATAAAAAAAAACAAACAACCACAATAACATAACCACAATACCGACAACCATTGTTTACAGTCCGACGACTCAACATTTATCGAAAAGTGATAAAGAAGTGTCTTAACACTATGTTCTCTGCCAATAAAGGTATATACAAGAGATACGAAAATAAAAGAACTCAATAATTAAAAAGTAATAACGTTTTCCTCCAAGTAATTGTTATTGCTAGAATAGAGCCATAAATTATTGATGCTCATTTCCATATAATGCATTATGTATATAGACACCTATATAATATCTGTATTGAAAGATTAAATTATCTTAACATTTATAAACAGGAAAATAAATGTCACTACGCGACCTGAATCTGTTGTATTTGTTTGTAATAAAAAAAATATATAGCTTCACGCTGTATCCCGCATATAGCAGGGTAGGCAGAGGGAACCAAGTGTTAAGACACTCTGTTTCCCACTTTAATAAAAAAAATAATATTTATAATATGTTTCTATTTTTTTAGGTAGGCAGAGGGAACCTGAGAACCTAGTGTTAAGACACTCCAGTCTCTTTTAACATTTCTGTTCCTCATTTTCCACCGAATTGAGGCATTGCGTGTGTGTGTTAATACAATCGTCTAATGATCTTGATCTTGATCACTACATTCATCTAAACCTACAAACAATTTATTAGTAACGATACTTAAATCGTTGGTACAATTTTTTAAATATTTTATGTCTAATAAATCTTAAATATTTTAAATCTAATATTTCATTTATAAAATAAACAATGTACTTTATATGTTAATGTTTTCAATTATTTGTAATTAATATTTTTTTTGTTACGTTATTATATTGTTTTAATTGCACAATTGAATTGCGCTTAAACTACTTCAATTGTGAATTATTCATTTGGCGCAAACAAAAAAGAAATAATTATATTCACAAAAAAGTCCACGAACATAAAAATATGATGAATTTCTATTAGCATAAGAACGTTATAATATTTTAAGTAAATACTTTTACTTTCAACTTACTTATAAAGACCGGTCCGTCGTAAAACCCGTTGATTTCTACACTTAACTATTACAAATATAAATATTTTCACTTAAATACACTTAGCACGATACACAGTTTATATAAGTTAAAATATAATATAATTATTAAACTAAAATAATAAAAGCAAAGTCCATAAACAAGTATTATAATTGTTTTAAAGTTTCGAAATATATTCGTAATTTTATTCGATTTGCAACACAACGCTTACCCGTGAACGTATTATGAGAACTGAGGTTTTGATTTGACAATTAATGGTAAACGCTTAAATGTTGCCAGGTTTTGATCTTCACTAGTGTAATTTTCCCTAATTTTGGTATATAAAAATTTGAAATGAGTTTAACTGCGTAATAAATACAATTGTTTTTATAAAAAGTTAATAAGAAGCTAAGAATAACATTAAATTTAACAACTCTTAAAAAAAAATAAAAACTATAAGTTACGTATTTTCTATTTTAACTTAAGCTACTTTTTTCCTATAATTACATTATGTTATGACCCTTTAAAAATAATTGATGCTAAATTAATGTCGTAAGAATAATGAATTAAAGAAAAGCGTAAGTATACTTACACACTTATTTAAAGCATATACCTAACAAGAAAAACAATATATTACATAAAATCAATAATAGTAAGTATATCAAGTTAAAAAAACATTATCCTAAATAAAATAAATTGAAAGTTTATTTTTCAGTTTTACATTTAACAAATTAAATATTTATTGAAATATATAACTTCCCTAAATAAAAAAAAAGTACCACAACTGGCAACACAGTCAGATGAATGACCGGCGAGCAATGGAATAACGGCAGTATAGTATAGTGGGGAGAATGTTTATTCCATTCACATTTTACGTGAGTTTGGTTTTTACGTAGGAAATTCAATGAGTCATATTTTAATTTCAAAATATAATAAACTTTACTTCTTATATTGTTTTAAATACAGACAACATTACGCTTTATTTCGTATAGCAGGGTAGTCAGAGTAAACCAAGTGTCAGGTCACATTCCGTTTGCCAGTTTCCACGCGAATTCTAGACATTGCGTGTTATGTGGCGGAACTCAACGCCGCGGTAAGTCTTACCTTCATCGAATTCATAAGCAATTGCGCTTACAGTTAAACGCTGTTCCATATACAGGCTTATAAGTATGTGTCATGTTAGTTAAAGATTAATTAATGCACTAAATTATTATCCTGTATCCTTAGTTTTGACTGCAAAACGTAAAATCCCATTTTCCCACTAAGCATAAATTTTTAATCTTCCTCCTTTCAGCTTTCGAAGCAAAATAATATGGTCTAATATATATCACATTGATTATAACAATGACACACATTTCACTGAATACAATAAAAAAATTAATGAGAAAAAGAAAGGAAACTATTATTTTTTGCATATAGAAAATAAATTTTACAACTTCTTTCTATTGTAATATATGTAGTTTAAATAGTTGTTTTATATTTGAGTTACCTTACTCTTACCTTACTTTTTTTAGGTTCACGCTGTATCCGCATATAGCAGGGTAGGCAGAGGGAACCTAGTATTAAGACACGCCGTTCCCCACTTTCCGCCGAATGGCGGCGGAACTCAACGCCGCGTCTTACCTTACCTGGTAGGTACTAATAGGTATATTAGTTATAGAAATAGATAATTAGTTATTTTTCGGCGGTTCGTGAATAAATGTGCTTGTAAATCAGGAACAGGAATGAATACAATTGGTCATAAATCACCGTTACACTTATTAATTTGTAAGTTATAATTGAAAATGACGGAATTGGCAGTTCGATATAATCGATGTGTCATGTGGTAGCATTAGGTAGTCATGATGCACGGTTTTTTTGTTTAGCTCGTCGTTTTTTCCTGGGTAGTCAGAGAAAGAAGTACTGTAAAGAGGGAGTCTCTTTTATTAAGTTTTCCTTCGAAGAGTTGCCTCTGATGAGTGGCACTCAACCCAACTTAACGCCGCGCTTTTTCTCAATAGACCGGAGATATGTTTATACTGCTATTTCAGTCAGACGCGGTCCTAATAACTTCTTTTTTTTTAACTTCTCGCTGTATCCCGCATATAGCAGGGTAGGTAGGGAAACTGAGAACCTAGTGTTAAGACACTCCGTTCTCTTACAACAATTCCGTTTCCCACTTTCCGCAGATTTGAGGCATTGCGTGTTGACTGGCGGAACTTCAACGCCGCGCTTTGCCTTGTTACCAAACCCAGGAAATGAAAATATTAACATTTCTTGGAGTGGGAATCGAACCAACATGTCGCGTTTACAGTCGCACGCTTGTGTCTATGCGCCACGACAGGCGTTATATATGGGTCCTAATAATATTAAGTTGAAATATTTTTTTGCAAGACATTTTAAGTTTTTAATTGTTTATGCACTGTTGAGTTCGCGAATTGCGCCCTTTTTGAATATCGGATAATAGGACCGGTTAGTCGTTGAGCTGTTACAACCCTATATAGAATCTGTATTTGATTATTATTTTCTTAGCAGTCTCCCAATTTTAATAATTTACAAGTGTAATCTAAATAAAAAAAGCTTATTTAGTTTTTTATTTGTTTTAATTTATAAATTAATTAAATTTAGGCAGTTGAGGAAAAGCACTCCGGGAACTCTGAAATTCACTATTAAAGTCTGATAGTCTGATGCTTAGAATGTGATCAAAGTTTATTCGTCGCCGATACAGTAGAGGCGAAGCGTACATACAACACGATGCCTTTCGGTTTACCTTTTGAAAATTGAAATAATTTAGTGACGGATTCACTAGCAGATTAGGGGCACCAAAAAATAGCTAAGTCTCTAATCTCTATGTACCGGCTTATGGCTTATCTATTAAAAGTTTTGCCCCTCGCCATGACATTTATCTATTTAAATAAACAACTTAATGAGAAAAAGAAAGAAAACTATTTTAAACTTACTTAGATGATTAAACTATAATGTTCTAGTAGTTTTTAAGCTTTATGTTTTAGGTAGTTTAACTGTCAGATGTTGAATTACTTATTCAACAAGAGGACGAATTTGATAGAGAAGAAATTTGTATATTTGTATTTTAGGGCAGCTAGCGCTGTATGACTACGGCGGATTATAGCATGATCGGTTTTAGGATCGAACCCCCGTTGAAGGAAATAAAAAAGGTACTAAAATATTAAAATAATTTTAAAAATTAGAACAAAACAAGTTATAATTGCATAAAAAATAGTATTGTTCAATTTTCATACTTTGATTGATTGATACATGGGGGTAGAAGGCGAAGAAATTAAAGCGAATTATCTATATCCTTCAATTTCCGTAGCGTGGACTATAAAACATAAAATTCCGTTTTTCCCCATTTTAATAGGAATCTTAAGAAATATTAACCGTCAAATTTCAGTTTTCTATGGTCAGTATTCGTTACTTCGACAAAATATATTTTGACAGCGCGACAGCGGGGCCTCTAGTACAGTTAAGATGTGTAAATAAAAACCACTTAGCAGTACATGTAGCATATGCGCTTTAGCGTTGTGAAGTTATCACAAGGCTGAAACAGATGGCGGTGTAGCCACCTGAAACGCGCTATCGTTACGTTCACTTCGTAGACTTAATATATTATAGTACAGACGGATAAAATATTCACTAATGGTCTGGCGATTGCAAATGTATATGCTCTGGTTATAACTATTCGCCTTACGTACACATAGCATAATTTTTGAAGCGCGTACTGTTTGCCTTGGCGGTACGTGCCATTATGACGATATAGTAAAAGATGACTTCACCTGTGTGGAGTATAAAAATTAAAATTCCGTTTATTCCCGAATTTTCATGAAATCATGAAATCTTCTTTTAGAGGTCCACCCTCTACAAACACCAAGGAGGCTACATGCCCGCCCAATTTCAGCTTTTTATGAACAGTAGTCTCGCCTGTACTGCGTCTGTCAGTCACTCAGTATGCAAGCGTTTTATATACTATATGTTATAGACTACAGGCCCATGTTGAAAAAATTATGGGTCATTTGAACCACCAGGTGACCTATCTAGAGCAATATAAGAGCATAAAATAATAAGATTCAGCACTATGCCGTCACTTGTAAGCTGTCCATCTGAGTGCAGGTGAGAATTCGAAAGTACAGATAGAGTGAGTACATTTTGGTCACATATTTTACTATTTTTTTATTATTTTTTTATTTTGGTAACAAATCGAGGGTTGCAATCCCCTCTCTTTCCGTAGTCCAGGGGGTGATTTGAAAAAGGTGGTTCAAATGACCCATAATTTTTTCAACATGGGCCTGTAGTCTATTAATATGTGAATGGAAATTTTTGTATGCCTTTTCACGAAAATTGTGCGGAAGAGTATAAAATTTGGCACAGCTAAAGTTTTTTATGAAGAAAGAGAGCTAATATATACATATTATCTCTCTCTTATATACACACTATTTCTGTAAAGCGGGTTGTCGTTCTTGGCAATACTGAAGGCAAAAGATCACGTGGCCGAGCACCAGCACGATGGACCGACCGACCAATTAAAAGAATAGTGAACTCCTGTGAAAAATTCCACGAGATAGAGAGATACGCACTGGCTCGCAATCAGTGGCAGAAATGTCTTTGTGCTTGCAAGATGTCCACCAACCACGATCACCAGTCATGATGTATACATTTAAGAAGAAAGATACACACTGCCCTTTATTTAAAATAGATATTAGTATAAAATAATATATACGTTGCTAAGGCAACATGTTGTTTCCTTGTAGCGGGACCGATAGTATAGGTAAAATGTGTAAATGAAAACCGCGTAGCAGTTCGCGTAGCATAATTTTCGCAACGTTGAAACAGATGGCGGTGTAGCCATCTGAAACGCGCTATCGTTACGTTCACTTCGTAGACTCAATACTGTAGAATTAAACCTTTTTACTACTTTATAACAGTATTTGTTAGATCATGCTACACTGAGTGTACGTGCTCAGTATAATTTTTGAAGCGCGTGCTGTAAATCCCAACAGTACGTGCCATTATGATATAGTAAAAGAAGTTAAATATTTTTAGAAAATGTTTAAGAATTTCAACGTAGCCAACTCGTACCCGCGCCTCTTGGAAACCACCCAAGTCTAAGCTCTAACCACTAACACATACGTTCTTATCGAGTCTTATCTTATACATCGAAATTCCTCTACGCTTAATACAACTTAGTTTCGTTCTGTAGCAAGTCTATAAAGGTTTTACAATTTTTGTTGCCCGAAGAATGTTTCTTAAAACAGTTATTTGGCGAGAGAGAACGCTATTTAGTAAATAGATATAGTTATACCTGAAGTAAGGCCATAGAGAGTCATGGCGAGGCAATTGCCGTTTCTCTTAACATCTCTAAGGCCTTTGTCAGAATTTGGCATATAGCCTTATTAGTAAGCTGCCAGCGTATGGCCTGCCTGATGGCTTATGTGCTTGGTTGTCTTATTTCTTGAGGAATCGATTTATACAAGTGGTCTTGGATGGCTGTTCGTCAGATCTAATGGGTATTAATACCGGTGTTCCCCAATCTGTGCTCTCTTTTACGCTTTTCCTCCTGCACATAAATCATTTACTCAGGCGTGGAATTTATAGTTATGTATTCCTATGTAATATTAATCTTAACCTTAAATGTAATAAATACTTCAATTTATGTTGTTTAACTTGAGTTCAGTTCAGTTCTTTAATTATAGCGCTTTGAACAATTGCTTTACTCTTTATTTCGTAATTCTTGCTAAATTCAACCAACAATCTTCATGATATGTCAAAAAAACCCGTCGTTATTTTCCCGTCTTTATTCTCCTTCCCGTCACGTTCAGAAATAACAAAAAAGCTTCCATATTAATATTAAATTATTAATCACAAATTATAAATACTAAATATTTGTATTTTATAATTTAACACACATTCATTATAGTATTTATTATATAATCTAACAAATGAATATCGCGTAGTAGAACGCGTAGCATAAATTTAGCAAGGCTGAAACAGATGAAAAAAAAAAACCGCGTAGTAGAACGCGTAGCATAAATTTAGCAAGGCTGAAACAGATGGCGGTGTAGCCATCTGAAACGCGCTATCGTTACGTTCACTTCGTAGACTCAATACTGTAGAGGGATAAAGCTTTTATCATTGTACGAAGGTCTTGTTGATCTTGTTTTTTATCGAATCGATATTGCTTTATGATATAATTTTTGAAGCGCGTGCTGTAAACCCCAACAGTACGTGCCATTATGACGATATAGAAAAAGAAATTAAACATTTTTAGAAAATGTATTAGCCGTCTGTCGTGACGCAGAGGCACAAGCGTGGGACTGTAAGTGCGACTGGTTGTGGGTTCGATTGCCGCTCCAGGAAATGAAGATTGTATTTTCATATCCTGAGTCTGGTAACAAGGCAAAGCGCGGCGTTGAATTCCGCCACTAAGCTCGCAATACCTCAATGCGGCGGAAAGTGGGTAACGGATATATTGAAAGAGTACGGAGTGTCTTAGCACTACGTTCTCAGGTTCCCTCTACCTATTTCTGATATATGCGGAATACATCGTGAAGTTGACAATAAATTATAATAAAAAATTGAACGTAGAGGGCACTCGTATCCGCGCTTCTTAGAAACCGTTCAACAGCCATTAAGACATACGTTTTTATAGGTATGTAGAAATTCTTCTACGCTTACAACCTAGTTTCGTTGTGTAGCTAATCTATAAAGATTTTAAAATACCTGCTACCCGAAGAATATTTCTTAAAACAATCATTTGACGAGAGAATGCTATATAATAAATAATTCTCATTTTTATAAGTTTCCTAAAATATTTTAAAAATATTAAAAAGTAAAAGAAATCCAAATTGGTCCGCTACAACGGCTGAATATTTGGTCACAACCCCATCTTCTCATAATCAACGCCAAACCAAATTAAATATAATTGTATTTGCTGCAAATAACAAAAAGATACCTCATAAGATTCCGTTAATAATTAATAATGAAGCAATTACTCAAGTACATCAAGAAAAATGTTTACCATTTTACTGTTGATAGCAGAATGGCTTGAAAGTCTGATATATACAAAAACAAATCAAAATTTACATCTTTAATGGTAGCGATTAGAAACATCACCACACCAAGTTCTTTATATGACGTTAAATTCCCTCATTTCCGTTCCCCACTCTCCGCCGAATCGAGACATTGATTGGGAATCGAACCCACTGTCGTATTTACAGTTTTTTATGTCAATATGAGCTTCCTTGCAAATAGCCTAAAAAATTAATAAAAACAATATTTAAATATGAGTTTTTATCCCAACCTTTAAGTTTTTTAAATATATGAAAAAAATCCTTCCCGTCACGTTCAGAAATAATAAAAATAACTTCCATATTGATTTTAAATTATTAATCATAAAATATAAATATTAAATCACAGGTACTAAATTTAATATAATAACTTTATGCAAGTATTTTATAATTTAGCACACATATTCATTATTGTATTTATTACATAATTTAACTAATGAAAACCGCGTAGTAGAACGCGTAGCATAACTTCACAAGGCTGAAACAGATGGCGGTGTAGCCATCTGAAACGCGCTACCGTTACGTTCACTTCGTAGACTTAATACTGAAGAAGGGATAAATCTTTTATCGTTTACCGACGTTCCGTAAACGCACGTAGTTGTACTTAGGATTTAGTAGACGGAATATTTATTCATATGTAATTTTTGAAGCGCGTGCTGTAAACCCCAACAGCACGTGCCATTATGACGATATAGTAAAAGAAGTTAAATATTTTTAGAAAAGGTCAAGGTCCAATTCACGGAATGACGTTTTTTTTTTTAATTTTAATATGACCCAGTGGCCTCTGGCGGAACCAGAGATTTTATGCATCTTATTATTCTAATCAGACGTCAATACATTTTCTTAAGCAGAAACAAATAGTTTTTCTTTGTACTAAATTTTACAGAGTAGTTCTATTATATATTTATACATTTGCATTTGTTCCACCTTATTTGTAACTCAAACAGATTTTTCTATATTTTATACTTAACTATCATAATAATTATTATTTATATATTTTTGTTTTATTGTTATGTTTCTTATTTATGAACAATTTTAATTATACAGTTTTTTAACAATATAAGTTATATCTAATAGTATATTCGCTAAACCATTGTTGCATACATTTTACTATTTTGTTCATTGCATATGCTAAATGGCTATAATCTTAGATTATAGTCTTTAATATTTTTCTTACAACTAATCTTATTTTTACAGTTAGTGGCAATATACATATATATATATTAATTTATATTTGTACTGCCGTTCTTTTTTAAGCTATATTTAGTGACGTATGTACAAAAATTTAGAAAATATTTTCTAATCTTTTTATTGGTCATTATTACGGGGATAGTTCCTATTTTAATATTTATATTCATTACTTGTTCAGTGTCACGGCGGGCTTTGGAAAGTATGGGGCATTCTATGAGAAGATGTAATGCTGTCTCCTCCTGATGCGGATCACAAGTGCACCCCGGGTCTGAAATTACTTTACACTTTGCCAGATACGCTCCATAGCCGCCGTGACCTGTGAGTGTCTGAGTCAGAGTAGGTGATAGTGTTAGCTCTTTTATGGTTTTAAATGCCAATCGTTCACGGAATGACTGAAAATATGTTTAAAATTTTAAAAGTATAGGATGTAATTCATTGTACGATAATTATTTTTGCACACTTAATAGTAAATTTAAGAATGCAGCGGGATGACAATACATTTTTCGGACAGCACGGCATGGCGCTCTAACGAAACAAGCGAGAAAAACACTTTGATAACGTATAAAAATTTGAACGTAGCGGGACTCAAACCCGTGCCAACCGGATCCCATGCAAGAGATTTAAGAAAAAAATTATGCTGTGTGAATAGCACTTTATATTTATATATAAAAAAGAAACCATAAATAGGGGAACCGCGGGTCGCCCCGGACGGCGTGTACCAAAACGGCGGCTACGCGAACTCGTTCGCACTCCAAGCTCAGGCACCCGCATACCGTCGAGGTTATTAGACTCAAGCCTGTCGTGTCGCAGAGAAGCGTGCGACTAAACGCGTAAGGTCGTGGGTTCGATTCTCACGTTAAGTTCCGTTACTTAGCATGTATTGCCTCAATTCGACGGAAAGTGGAGAGCAGAAATGTTAAAAGAAAACGGACTGTCTTAACATTAGGTTCTCAGGTTCCCTCTGCTTACCCTGCTATGTGCGGGATACAGCGTGAAGCTTAATATGCTAAAAATATATTTTTATTTTTTATATCTACTTTATAATTAGTAACTGAATTCAAAATATTTGAATTTTTTATAAGAAAAAAAATACAGGTTTACTCTGTTGTAAGAACAGCTTCACTTTTTTGTTCGTAGAATATATAATATTATAAAGAAAATGTTCGTTCGTTTGAAAATTATTCTTTATTACAATATCGGAAAGATTTGTTGTCAAAATTAGTAGAATAAAAATATGGCGAAATTTTAAATAATGGTGAAATGAAACACCCATATTTTATTATATTTTACTGATATAATTTTGTACAAATAACGGCGTATAATACATCGGACAGGTCTCACATACAAAACTAATGCTAGTCAAGCTATTCGTATTTCACAAGATCTACATAATATAATTAGAAATTAAATTTAATACGTAATCTACTAACACAATATGAAACAGTTGAGATCGGTCGCTTATATTATAAAATATTGTAAAAACGTATAAACAACTGACTAGACAGTGCTATGTACTATTTATTTCTGTTCTTTGAAATGCATACATGGTATATGATAAATGTTATTTTTACATTTAAAATGGGAATGTTAAATAATAATTAAAAAAAATATATAATAATTATTTATAAAATGGCGTAACTTATAGAAAATATGATACTAAAGAAAGGAGAGACCATAACGAAGATATGCTTTCGTATAAATAATTTTAACCCTGTGAAGTTTATAATTGACAAAATTATTGGTAAAACATAAGCCCCGCAGGAACAATGGGATAAAGATAAATCTTATTCAATAAACACAACTGGTATTAAGCTAAGTTAATTATTGTTTAATTTGGTCTGAATTTATACACTGAGTTAAAATTATATTGAACATTCATTTATATTTGAAACTAGAGATGGGACATTATGAATGATTTTTATTTAATCGATTTAATTACATCGAGTCATGAATAAAATTGATTTTAAATTGTTTTAGTAGATGAAAATCATTCGTAATCGCTCATCTCTCGATATAATGCTGATACTAACACATGATAATACTATGTAAATACAGATAAAGCGCATTTGAAATTACTCTACCAGATATATATTTCTATAAACATGACTAGAATGTTGCTAATGAGGGCTACCGTCATTTAGCGACAGGTGGGACATAAAAATATTAAATTTGTATGGCTGTTTTTTATTATATATTAGTGGTATTTTTTAAATTTTGTGACATGATATTGCATAGAAAGAAACATAAATTATAATTGGTTTAATTTTCAAAGCAACTTCAAAATAGCTATTATGTAAGAAATAGTATGCGAAAATAGGGAAAATACACCTTAAAAAAAGACCTAAGCGCGATTACTATTAATAGAATAAAACGGTAGCCATCATCCCTCTGTATGTCAGACAAGCAAACGCAAACAAAGCAAATGACAGACTTAAAGTAGAAGCTCCGTAATTTATATAATACCGCTAGTTATTAGCTACTTATATCTTTCTAACGTTCATATGAAAATTCCCATATACAAACGCTAAGGTGTAATCGTACTTATGTTATAATACACTCTTGTAACAAATCGTGAACTATTCTACGTTAACTAAAAACTCAGACGCGTGCAAATCACTTGTACGACTAAAATTGTTTTTTTTTATTTAATTTAAATATTACAATTAGTATTTTCATATCTACGAGATAGTAAAGCACTTCGAAAAGTTTTGATTCAGTGATGAATGAAAGGATTTTGAGGGAAGTATGAAAGTTAGTTTTAGCGATTTCTCTAAATTGGCTAAATGTTAAATATTTAAATTGTTACATTCCACAGGTTATTGCCTCCGATGTTTAATTTTGATATGTAAAATACGGAGATTTTTGTGACAAACCAACGAAGAAATACATCGTTCTTCCTTCTTAATATCAATGGCTGCTATATTTTGAAATAAATGTTATAATTAAGCTTATATAATATAATTTGTTACAAAATTCTCTCTTTGTGGGAAAATTAAAATAAATTCCATATTATATAATAGAAACAATATTAATGTTTCTATGGGTACATCATGGCGTGCATCTGCCGACGTTGTTAGTAATTGTGTGTGGTAGTTTGGATAAAGACAGTGGTATATCGAAGTCTCCGCTCAAAGATATTTGTGAGACGCATCCAATTAATCCGCTCTTGTATTTTCCCATAGTGTTCATTTCTATTGATGGTAGGCCTCCTGTAAAAGAAAGAGATGATTTTAATCATTATTCTTAACTTCAGCTTCCGAAAATTTTGTTCATTTTAGAGCAATATCAGCACATTATATATGTAATCTAACCAAAAAATGTCAGTAACATTTTCTTTTATTGATAACTAGCTTTCCGCCCGCGGCTTCGCTCGCGTGGAATTCGGTTATATCACGCGACATGGTAAAGAGTAGCGTATAGTCTTTTCCAAGGTCTACACTATTTGTCAAAAGTAGTCAAGTGGTTTAGGTGTGAAAGTTGTAAACAGTTCAACAATCTTACATGAATGAATCTTTTATGTTTGACAATAAGGAACTTTCATACAAACTTTCATCCCCTATTTCAACCCCTTCTACCATTTTTTTCGTGATAAAAAGTATCCTATGTCCTTTCCTAAGTTCATTTCTATCTTCATACCGAATTTCATCAAAATCGGTTTAGCGGTTTAGGCGTGAAAGCGTAACAGACAAAAAGACAGAGCTACTTTCGCATTTATAATATTAAATATAGTAAGGATATTGATATTTTTATGTAAATGGACAATACGAAAAACTGACATTTCGACCTAAACCAAACACAACACTCTCTGACAACACAACATAATATATCTTATGGAAAATGAGGAAACCATGAAGACATAGAAGGCTTTAAATAGTTTAACAATGTTTCGGCGGGTTCTACATACACTGTTAAAGCGCAAAATCCCAACTATATAGAAGTTGAGGTGGAAGAAAGTGTTCCTGTCACCCCATGAGGAGAATTCCCGAAGGATGCCTATTTAGGCATTCTATTTAGAAGACACAAATTGTTTTCGGCACTCGTTACGGTTTTCCCAAGAAAGAACTGCGCGGCCTTTGCAATTTTTGTGTAACAGCAAAAGCGAGAGGTGGCTAAAGTTGCTGAGTGTAGGTAGTTCTGAAGCTTCTAACTGATTTAGAAATTAGCCGCTTAAAGTACGCCGATTGTACTTCACTATTAAAGTTTTCACCTTCGGATCCATAGTGTACAGACCTAGGTTTGGAAAGCTTGCCAAAGGCAGTTTGCTTGCAAGACGTATTAAGGTAAGACCGTGATATGCCACCGGTTGGCATTACAGAGGTAGGAATATAAAGTTCTGTACCCTGTAGGACAACGTCGGCAAATTGTTACCAATTATGACAATCTATTTGTCATAGAAAAGTCAAATTCAGCGGTCCCCCTGTGGTCGGTAGTGCGTGGTCCAAGCCAATCAGTATTATGCGCATTAAAATTGCCAAATATCATATCTCAGTGAAGGGGATCTGTGAGATTACATATACTGTATGAGTCGATCCGTTTCTGCGTTACCACTATGGGACTTATTCAAGCAAACATGGATTCGGGCGTGATAGTCTTAATCAACACGAAGGCAGATGGTTGATAGATCCCGACCTTCAAAGGAAACTCAAGCCCTCCCTCACAAACACAGTGACCTCGGCATGATTAATGCTTGTTGTAGCTTTACATTATTCGAAGAATTTATTATTATATTTAAAAGATTAATTTACTTCGAATAATGTCAAAATTACAATTTAAGGAATTTTTAAACGGCTCTCTTGAAAAGTTGTGTTCCTGTTTTTGTATTAGTGAACCCGTCGATATGTAACATTTGAAAAGACGAAGAATTCTGATTACCTATTCGCGAGATTAGTACTTATTTCAGATGAAATATCGTTTATATATAGTATTTATTATCATGTATATATATATATAGCATTAAAAATATTTATTCAAATATGGACATGGAAAATATTTATTCAAACATATTGTTCTCAAAAAATCTCGAAAGATCTAAAAAATGTGACAGATTGCATAATTACCTTTGCTGGTATGACAATAAATTACTAATTTTATATTATTGCTGCTGGTATTAGCCAAATTGTAGGTTTAACAAAGACTACACTTTTACACTAGCCAAATAGTATAACGGTACATTACCTATATAAAGACCATTTTCTGTATTTAGCTGTTTCAGTTTCCCCGGTGATATTTTGCCAACAGAACCTAGGCCATCGACTTCTAACACTCCAGCTTGTCTATTTCTGAAAAAGGAAAAGAAAAGATGTTACTTTTATATAAAAAATCATTTACTTAAATCATATATAGTTTACACTCTTTCTCCCATAGCTGGGTAGTCGGATGAAACCTAATTGTCAAGGCACTTCTCTCTCTCCTCTGTCCGTCAGAAACCGCCACATTGCGCGTTGTGTGGTGGAACTAAATGTCGCTTATTATCTTACTAGAGCAGGGAAATGAAAATAATTTAAATATAATCATTCTGGGTATCGAACTCATAACCATCGCGTCTACAGTGAACGCTGTCCTACTGCGCCACGATGGTCTTGATGGATGGATTAAATAGTAAAGCAGGTTTTGTCAACGGGAGTTTAAGAATAATCCCTGATAGAAATAAAAATTGTGTGTACAACAGGGCTGTAGCATTTGTTAAGTAATCTATCTATGTATATGTATCAATATACACCAGGATAAACATATGAGAAACAGATAAAATTTATTTTAAGTTATCTATTTTTTTTAAAGTTATACTTCATTTAACGTGTTATAGAAAAATTATTATTAGAGTATTTTTTTGATTTAGTCACGAGAAACCGACACCGTCAAATTAGCCAACAATTTTTTTTTATGACATTTAAATAAAATTTATTTAACTACGTAATGCGTTATAATAAAACTTTCTATGTATTGAACACCTTTTCTGTATTATTCGTTTCGTTTTCCCTACAAACATAGGATATCGTGAAGGATAAATTTTTTAGGAATATCTTGTTTTGTTATAAGAAGTATAACTTCTTACGTGCGTACTTAAATACACACATTATTTGTTGTCACTGTGCTGCGCCACGATATGCGTTTTTTTTAATAACAATAAATATATAATTTGATAATCACCTCGTTGCTCTCGCCCTGTGCCAAAGCCCATCGTCAAGTTTCGTATGGTTCGCTATAATCACTACTTCACCGCTCCCTAAATCATATCTGAAATAATGCAAGGAATTGTTTAAAAATCTGGATTTCAAATTTTCTTAACTCAAAAATAATTTCTAAGAATAATCTCTTGCTAAATGGACAGGGAGATTAAAAATACTTTTACAATTTTATTCTTCATCGCTTAAAATGCTTTTATGCACTTTTCATTCATCGCTCTTTACATTGCAAGCTTTGTTTAATTAATAAAATGGTGATCTCGTTTAAGGA
The DNA here is from genome assembly GCA_033558755.1 of Philaethria dido. Classification (NCBI taxonomy): domain Eukaryota; kingdom Metazoa; phylum Arthropoda; class Insecta; order Lepidoptera; family Nymphalidae; genus Philaethria; species Philaethria dido. The sequence continues at coordinate 200,624 of JAKGSA010000604.1, forward strand.
ACAAACGCATTTATTATATTTTATAAAGTTCCATGCAAAGTTAGATATCTCCAGATATACATAATTATTATATTCTACGAATGAAAGTCTAAGAAAATGAATAAAAAATACAATTTCCAGTTAAAATGAATATACCTGAACACAAGTACAGAGTTTTCAATAGCGAGTGACAGAAAGTCGCCAGGCGGAGACACGCGCCCACTCCACACCAGCAAGCCGTCCGCCGCCACCGAGCGGAAACGGATGTTGATGTCTAATGTGTAACTTAGTAGCCTGAAAAAATGTGTATAAGTTGGTTATATGCACAGTAATATTAAAAAAAAATATAAAAAATAAACTTTATTCGTGTATGTACGTGGTATACGCAGCAAGTTATCCTTTTTTTTGCGTAACAAGATAAAAATCATTTTATATTTTTTTTTATATTACGCCTAATCCTATGTTAGTAGAGAAAACGAGACTAATAAAAGAAAAAAATGTATTTATTACATTAAAAGAAAGTATCAATCAAAAACAATATTTGTACATAATTTAAACTTAAATATTGACTAGCTAATTTAATGGTGTCGGTTTTTCGTGTCGTGTTGTGTTTTCGTTAAAAATGTACTCTTATCATTATTTCCTAACCCACCAAAAGAAGTATAACTTCAAAAAGCAGTTTCGCACTTTAAGTCATATAGCAGAGTATTCCGAGGAAACTTAATGACAATAACACTTCGTTCGCCGCTTTCCGTCTCAATTCAAGATAATTCAAGAAAGAGAGAGAGTAAGTGGTACAACTCAACTCCGCAATTTGTCTTAAAAGAGCGGAGAAACAATTTAAATAAGATCATTACCCCGAGTGGGGATCGAACCCACAATCAACATTTATAGTTAGACGCTATCCCACTGAACCACAATGGTCTCAATTTATTTATAACTGTGCAAAAAGTTACTTAAAATTCATTCAGTAATGTCATGACATACATACATAGCTTCACGCTACATCCCGCATATAGGGGTAGGCAGAGGGCACCTTGTGTTAAGACACTCCGTTCCCCACTTTCCGCCGAATGGAGGCATTGCGTGCTGAGTGGCGGAACTCAACGCTGCGCTTTGCCTTGTTACCAAACACAGGAAATGGAAAATTCCATTTCGTCGGGAATCGAACCCACAACCTGTCGCATTTACAATCGCACGCTTGTGCCTCTGCGCCACGACAGGCGTTTAAAACCACGTAGGTGTCATAACCACATTATTATATTTACAGTGATGACTAATTCGGGTTTCCAAAGTTGTAATAATAAGTAATTGGAACCAATTAATGTGTTCTTCAATTATCTTGTAATTACGTCATCGCATGTCAACTTGTTTCTAAACGATTTTAAGTGTTTGATTGTTCTAATTAATTTATGCTCAAAAGATATGTTAAATCAAGTCGCAAATCGATGTTCTTTTTTAAATCATAAATCGATATTATAATGTAGACAAGATATAAAGGAATTTTGAATTCGACTCGAATCAACATGAACAATAAGTATGTATTATATATTGTTATATTTTTTACAGCTTTATACTTTTTTTTCAAAGCAGGTTAAGCAATTAGATCTAGTGTCAAGGTGTTTTGTTCATATTTTTTATATTTTTAAAGTGTTGTTCATATTTTTAAGATGAGAAAACTTTTTTAAAGCATGATAATAATTTATTTTGCTAATGCGCCATGTGCTAACATTGTGTTTAGTAGTGAACCCAATTACATTATTTAAAGTTATTTTAAGGTTGAGAATTATCGGATTAATAAAGAATACGAAATTAAAAAAAAATCTCTATACAAGCCTTTAAATTATAAAGAACAAAAAATCCGACTGAACCAATTCTTTAAATTTAGGAAGCAAATACAAATAAAGTAAGCTAGAAAAGCTAGTTATGTGTTATATATTTGAGATATGTTAATTAAGTAGTTTCATTTGGTACCCCACACGGTACCCATCAACGGCTTTTATGGTTTTAATTCATGACGTAATTGCCTCTAAAGGGCGCCATATTGAATTAAGAGAGACATCACATATCTAAGAACACTTGGTGTATCAATACCTATCTAACATCACTTTAATTATATAAATCGGTCCAGGGGTTTGTAAGATGTGAGATTATAAAGAATATTACAAACATACATGATACGCGCGAAAAACATAACCCTCTTACAGTCGGATAAAAAGCCTATAACGTACCTTTTCATAGTTTCCTCATCGTCTATATGAATGAAACTGTCTGTCCCACTAAAACTCGGGTACGTATTAGTATCGCCCCAGTTTATTTCATTACTATCAAGATATTTGACTTGCATATACGTTTGTCCATCATAAATGGGTCCTTCTGTCATTATATCATTCTTTTCCACATCATTCTGCATACGCTGATGTTTCTTAATTGATAAGTATTTATTCTTCTTATACTTCTCCATGTGATATCTTTGCGAGTGCTTTTTTGATTTTGCTTTGTGATATTTTATTTTGAATCCCTTTTTTGCTACTATTGAATGGTGAATGTCGTTGGTTGAAATGTTTTGTGGGTAAAACGGTATTGGTTCTAGAATCTCTTTACATATGGCGTCACTGTAAGAAAAATAAATTATTCAATATTTTGTTGTATCCATTTATAATGATACGTTAAAAATTTTAATTTTGTGATGCTTAAACCATGCGTTTTTTTATTAAAGGCCATTGTATCACAGTACGTCAGCGTCTGACAGTAAACATATTTGATTATGGGTTCGATCCCCATTCGGGGGAAATTATTTTAATTTCTCCACTCTAACAAGACAAATCGAGGCGCTAAACTCTGTCGTTCCACATACAATGTCTCAATGTCATACGGAAAAGGGAGAATGGACTCTCAATGACTATCTTGCTATGTGAAAAAGACTATTAAACTAGTTAAAAATAAATGAGTAACGAACACAAATCGGACAGCTAGTTTTATTCATCATATGATATATATTGTTACGTATATAATAACTTATAGCAATAAAAAGATATATTTTCTTCATATCAGTGGCGAGGCATCCATACAACTCGATTCCCACCGGCTTGTCTAACTTTACAAAGTACAGGTATGAGACTTAAAAAAAAGCTCGCCTAAATATATCGGCTTCCCTAAAATTACCGGCTTTCCTAAATATACATTGACTTCCCTAAATATATATACCGGCTTCCCGAAATATACATAGGCTTCCCTTCATTTACCGGCTAGCCTAGCTAAAATTTTCACTCCTCGCCACTGCTTCATACTAATTATTTAGGAAGATCACTTTTACGCTTATACATACGTGCAGGTGTTGTTGTGTGGCTCATCACAATTGTCGACATTAACGCCGCCAAGTGCTGAAGAGACTACTGAAAGTTCTTCATCATTTATTACCAACTGGAAAAATATATAGAATTAAGTTAAAAAATGAATTGAGATAAAAATGGAGAAAAAAAGGTATTTATTAACTTTTTTTGTTGTTTTTGTAAATGTTGACTTACTTATACATTTTGAATAAGTATTTTTTTTTTTTTTTTATTGATAACGGACGGCAAACGAGCAGAAGGACCACCTGATGGTAAGTGGTTACCTTCGCCCATAGACATCTACAACTCCAGAGATGTTGTAGATGCGTTGCCAACCTAGAGGATACTGATGGAAGGGGGGACTATGTAGTAGTCCACTATCAGAACCACCACATTTTGGGGAAAGGATGGGTGGGAAAGGGGAAAATCTGGCTTACATGCCATCGAACCGGAACACATCATAAGATATTTGGCGGTTCGTCTTTGACATGATAGTGGTCGCGAGCCAGACGGAGGACGAACCTCCTACCACCTAAAGTATGTTTTTAAAATAAATTACGGAAGTCCTAAACTTGTAACTTGTAAATTACCTAAGCTGTTATAGTATCTATACGTCTTTACCAGGCGTGAATAAGTGAATCGCAAATCGATAATTCTGTTTATCTGTTTATATTTAACTAGATTTTTTTTACTGTAAGTGTTTGATTTCTTGTAGTTTTTGTTTCGATCGTTTATTCATACTCTAAAAACATATTTATGAGAGCCGACTTATAAACGTATTTACATTTTAAGAGTACCTCAAATGTAAACTCAAGAAGAATTTGTAATTATAATGTAGTGGTAGTAGTATTCCACCGAAAAGTAAACATTTTTTTTTTCGAAAAAAAAAATATAAGACATAATATGAAAAGAAACAAACCTTTCCCACACACCCACTAAACGAAGTGCTCAAAGCCAGCCTCTGCGGTAACGGATGGGGAGCTCCACCCAACATCATAGGTTGTCTCAGCGTGAGGTGCCTCGCTATACCATGCGATGTGACTGATCGTGTCGTGTCCGTGTCCGTGTCGTGAGATCTAACGCGGAGTGACGCTCTTCTCCCCGACCGGCTCACTGATATACGATGCCATTTGTCTTTTTCTAGAGGATATGCTGATCTGGAATGAAATATTGAAAATATTTTAGTTTAAAAAAAAAACTCATCAAGTGGCGTTGTGTACATTTTGGGATGGGTAAAAAATGTTAAGCTCGCGGCAAATTTTGACAATTGAATGAAAAAATAGACAATCTATTATTCTTAGAAATAAAATCAAAAATTATTTTGGCGATGTCTTGCAAAGGATTTTCTCCTAAAACGATTATTATTCAATTGATAAATCTTTTCGATTCGATCTCTTTTGATTTTTTTGTTGAGTTTGAATCTTTTACTCTGCCATGATAAAGTTTTCAGTTTTGCTGGAACTCCCGGAGAGAAACCCGTTGTTTTTTTATACCTTGGTTCTAGAACCTGTTTACATATCGCGTCTTCGTAAGGGAAATTATAACATCTTAAATAATTATTTGTACTTTATAGCTCCACGCTTTATCCAAAGTAGCTTTAGCAGAGCAGTCGGAGAGAACTTATGTCAATTCACTCCGTTCACCAGTGTCGTCAGAATTCCAGACAGTGTGTGTTAAGTGGTGGAATTCAACGCAGGAGAAACGAAAAAAAATTAAATATAATCAATCCTTTGATTAGGAATCGAACCCATACCACCATCAGTTAACACGCTATTACTCCAATCCGGGCGAATAGCGGCGAACAGAGTGTCTAGACACTATATTATCTCCCACTATGCTGCTATGTGGAATACAACGTGAAACTATATTAAAACATACTCAAATTTTAACCTCTAGCTTCAATTCTTAACTCTAATAATACTCACCTCACAAGAGCTATACCAGATCCAAGATCGAAAGCGAATTCCACAAAATAATCCCGTAAATGCAACGAGAAGAAATCTCCATCTCCGCTAGGATGTTCCGAATCGTACAGAAGTAGGCCGTCGCCGTTTGTAGGTTTAAGAGTTATCTGTAATGTAAATGGACAGATATTTAATAAAATGTATTATTATTATATTAACAAACGTGTAAAATGCGGTGTTAAGTTCCGCCATCATACACGCAATGTCTCAAACCCGGGTGGCACCCGGATGGACTATCTTGCTAAAGCTTAGTATAAAGCGAGAAGCTGCTATGTATTAATACTCAATAATTAAGGCCATAATGGCGTAGTTACACCAATTGAACGTAAATACCATTGGTTGTGGGATCAAATCCTTGCCCCCCTTTTTACGAAACCTCTTCTTACGAAAATTATGTGGACAAAAGAGTATGAAATTTGGGAAGAAAAACAATTTTTTTTATATTAATGCATCATCATCATCAGTCATATATTTAATTATTGTAATACATATTACTATGTGTCTTATTAAGTATCATACATATACAGAACGAATAACCTGCCAATGCTTCCGATCACATCTGATCTGATAATCACATCTCACATCACATCACATCTCATCTGATAAGGAAAATAAACTTACATTACCATAAAAAAGACACGAAAAAACCATAAGCTTAGGAAACGAAAAACGAATAAACCGCCAATGTTACTATAAACCAAATAATTATTAGAAATATCCTAAGTACAATTGAAAAGTTACAACGGCCATCGAACATTTGTTCTACAAGTACCATAACTAAGTTCCCTCGTAAAATAGAATAGAAAATGAAATATTGCCACGGTCATTATTCCGTTTCCTCGGTCCCTACAAACAATGGAAGTAAATAAAATATAGAAAGTTTGTGAGCATTGATTGGAGTTGCGAAGAAAGTTTGAGAGACGGTGTTCGACAAAACTGCATTTAAACCGGATTCAATATTAAAATATTGTATTTAGTTCAGTTTGTGCTTGTGTAATCATTTTTGAAATTTTTGAATTTTCCATTTGAATAAAATTTTGGATTTTTATCCTTTTGGATTACGATCATATCACTATGTGTTCGACAATTTTGTAAAGGAAATGCAAAATATATTGCCTATCTTATTTGTTTTAAGGAAGTTATAAAAAACAACAATCTTCATGTTCATTTCCGGCTAACATTAATTATTAATTTTATTATAAGATTTTCGCTCAACATAAAGCGCAACAACAACGAGAGAAAAAATGAATAATAAATGAAAATATTATTATATTTAATATACATATACGATATAATGGAATATTACACGTTATAGTAACGAGTTCAAGTTCAGCCTCAAATATGTATTTTTATTATACGTACTAACAAAACCGTAGACGCGCGTTGCCTTAAAAACATCAAGATGTATGCAATTTTATACAAAAGTGCTTGTCAAACATATGATATTGTACACACTTAATTAATTTAATAATTTACTTAATATATTTCTAATTTATTATTAAAGAAAATATAGACTTTCTGAACGTTTTCTTCGTATAAACTTCAAGTATGCCAAATTATATACTTCTCCGTCCGAATGATTCTGGTAAAAAGGGGTCGAAAGTTTTTCTTTCCCTATTAACATAATGATAATGTAGCTACTGGGTACTAAATGCGATGAACGTCGAGGGTATCGGGTTTTTTAATTTATCATCTGTGATTATCCAATTATAGTGAAGTATCATAAGAAATAAGCAAAATTTCTTAAACGTAACAAAACTTAATTGTGACAATTGAACATGTCATCGTGGAAGGAGTGAATTTAAGGATTTTTAGTAAATTTAAATAATGGAACTTAACGCCGCGATTTTTATAATAATCGTTTTTTAAAAAATAATTTAATTTTTTCCCGATTTTTCCGAGTGGGAATCGAACCAACAACTAATTGTATTTGCAGTCAGACGCTGTCCCATTGCGTCACAATGGCGTCTCGAGCGAGAGGAGCGTCTTGACACTAGTTTCTTTTTTCTAGTTTTAACTACCCTACTATACAGTATAAAATGTGAAGTTTTTTACTACATTCAATATATATTCAATAGCATTTATCTTGCATTTCTACCTGTATATCGAGCCACGATTGCGCCGAATTACCCAGCCCGGGTAGTCGCAGATAAGACGAACCATTGAATTTCGGCACCTGAAATAACATAATATATAAATTTATGATTAAATTTCTTTAATGAGATTTATGGTGTGATTTCTTAAAAGGAATTACTTTTTTTTACTGTAACTGTAGCGTTAAATATGCGTTATTATGTATGTCTGCACGGAAATGTTATGAGAACGGAATGTCTTAACACTAGGTTCTCAGGTTTCCTCTACTAAACCTGATATGTGCTGAATACTGCGTGAAGTTAAAAAAAAATATCAATCAATTAGTTTCAAATGTTCAGTTCATTTCACTTTTTATAGAACATCGAGATTTTTACGAGCTCGTAAAAATATACTATTATAATATTTAAATGAAACTATTAACTGTATGTACAGTCAGTAGTTACAAATAAAGGTAATGTTCGAAATATCAGGTTTTCTAAAATTCTTAAATATGTAAATAAATATACGCGAATAATCCGGTTAAAATAGTTTCATTTAAAATATCTAATAATCGCGAAAGCCAAACATCTTAATTATTCATATTTACGTCATTATTACATACATAGCTTCAGGCTGTGTCCCGCATATAGCAGGGTAGGCAGAAGGAACCTAGTGTTAAGACACTCTGTTCCCCACTTTCCGCCGAATTGAGGCATTGCGTGCTAAGTGGCGGAACTCAACGCCGCACTTTGCCTTGTTACCAAACCCAGGAAATAAAAAATTCCATTTCTTGAAGTGGGAATCGAATCCACAACCTATCGCGTTTACAGTCGCACGCTTGTGCCTCTGCGCCACGACAGGCGTTAGACAAGGTTATGATTTCATTTCTTTTGAATAATCTAATTATAAAAAGTGAGCTGTTAGATCCACCTAATACACAGACAGAGAGTAAGGAACGTAGAGTCATGTCACTAACTTTTTACCTATCCCACATAAAATCCTTCATTAAGTAAACTTTTTTCAAAAAAAGGAACAGAAAAACTGATCAAGATGGATAGCGTAATAAATTAATGGTGAACGTTGCAATTAAGACGTATTTCAGCGATGCCACTTATCTTTTAAACCATAAAAACGCTCAAGTAGAAAAATAATTGTATTAAATCTTCATTAATTAGAGGATAGTAGGAAGCAGGTTTGATTTCGGGAAGGGTATTTTTTATATTGGCATATTGTTCCTCATATTGAGTGGCGAATTTCAAGGCACTTGAAGGAATTAGCGTACTAGCGAAACTATCGTAGTGCTTAGTAGGAATAATTATATTTTATTGGTAAAGTAGAGAGAAATCTATATTAATGGGTAATTAATAGATTTTTCTGAAATTACTATATGTTTTTGATTGTTTATTTAAACTAGTGTCCCCGTTGATGCGTTAATAACGCGTCCTAGCAACGTATGTATATGTCACTCTATATAAACATGGATGTCCAACTACGGTAGTGTATGTAACATTTATTTTATTAATTTAACACAACTTTTATGCATTATTTTAAAAAGATATTGTCATTCTGCACTCCTTCGCTATATAAACTATTAGTGTGCCAAGTTTCATGCCTCTCCGTCCGCGTAATTTTCGTAAAAAGGGGTACAAAGTATATATATAGATTAACCAAATCCATCCAAAATTTCAAATCCAAAAGCCATCACGTCTCAGTGACCAGCGTCTAACGACAAACACGATTGGTTGTGGGTTCAATTCCAACTGGAGCGAATTATATTTAAATTATTTTAATTTCTCCGCCCTAATACAAATACAAAGCCCTGCGTTGAGTTTCGCAACTAAGCACAACGTTTCGATTCATGCGGAAAGCCTTACCAAGCAGAATAAGGCGTGAAACTGCTTTTGTCTGTTAAAAACCTAGCATAATTATTTCACTTAATAATCACAACTGTACTTGAAAAAAAGCAAATTTAAAAACTTTATTCTACTAAGCAAGACTATTTTTTTTTTTTTTTTTTTTTATGCACTTCCAGAATTAAAACCCATAACGAACCTAGTCAATCATGCCTTTTATATAGACAATATGCACTTCCAGAATTAAAACCCATAACGAACCTAGTCAATCATGCCTTTTCCATTTGAGCGACTTACACTTACAATTTTTTGGTCATTTTTTTTGTATGGCGCAGCAAAAATTATTAAAAAAATAGATAATTAATGAATAAAACTAAAATTGCTCTTCTGTTTATACGGTACTCATAGGTATCCTAGGGTTTAGTAAACCACTTTCGGGTTCCATCATCAGACTAGCCTGATACCACCAGATTACGGTATTGTCACCTGATCTATTAATTACTAAATCTTTATAATAATATAAGAATCAAAAGTAGGTGAATTTCAGCTTATTAAATTTAATATAATTAAAGCTCGTCTTAATAAAAGCATGTTGTTAAGAAGAGAAATGTAAAGAAGAAATTACAAGACATAAAAAGCAAAACAGATACGTTGCGGTTATGGGTTGTAAACCCTTTAAAAATTATGCGAAAACATATTTTCTGGATTCTATTGTTGCTCTTTGTAATATTTCATTAAAATTTCTAAAACAATGCTACTTAAGTATCATTGCCAAAATTTTTCTTAAAAACTGTTGCCTCTGTAAAATATGAACCAATTGAATGAACTGTGTTGTCTTTTTATAATATTTCTACGTATTTCTAGTATGATAAACATTAATTATTTATGTTCTTTCACTATTTTGAGTCTCAGAATTTTATATTGTACTAGATTAAGTCATAAGTTTCAGTACTAATGGCCCGAAATCCTAGCTTGTATTGCTAAAATGTTCTTCAAAATGGGTAAACTACATAAAAACCAGCTCAATAGTACCATATACATATATTGCTTTGTCATCTGAATTTAAGTATAATCGCAAAAATTAAGTATAAAAGTTTTAGAAGTGAAGTTAAACTTCTTACTTTTTATTATATAGTTAACGCTCTACTTTATAAAAGTTTCTTAAAAAAACTACATTTATTGTATACCTATACTATACATAATAAATAGCTTCACGCTGTATCCCGTATATAGCAGGGTAGGCAGAGGGAACCTAGTGTTAAGGTACTCCGTTCTCCACTTTCCGCCGAATTGAGGCATTGCATGCTGAGGTGGCGGAACTCAATGTCGCGCGTTGCCTTGTTACCAAACCTAGGAAATAAAAACTTCCATTTCCTGGAGTGAGAATCGATCCCACAACCTGTCGCGTTTACAGTGGCACGCTCTGTGCCTGTGCGCTACGACAAGCGTTTACTATACATAATAAATTAACAAATAACATTCAGCACAATTTCCTTAACATTAACTCACCTTCAAGTCTAAAGTAATTTCGCATCTATCACCAGCGTATCCCAGAGGACAGAGACACACATGGGAAACACACCCTCCGCCATGTTGACATTCGCAGTCGTCGTTCTTCAATTCCTCCGCCTTTAACTCATTATCGAGATCATTTACAAGCTTTTCGCTTTTAACATCTTCTTTGAAGTGTCTATTTTTGAATTGAGCCTTGACATTGTTATCCAATTTATTGTTTTCTTTGGAATCTCTCATGACGAT
>JAKGSA010000605.1:0-57771 GCA_033558755.1 Philaethria dido
TGTACCAACATAACAAAATAAAAAAATCGATAATCGAAAGTACGTTGCCCGCCAAATTTGTAAGTCACCTTACTTTTTGAACACACCTCGTATATTAATTATCCCGGGTGGGAATCGAACCTACGAATAATTGCATTGCATAACCACTGCACCACGACGATCTGGATGATTGTATTAAAATATAATTAATCGATTTAAAAAATCTTACGTTACAATTTGACTTGTAATTCGATATATATAATGAAGATGATTATAATTACTTGTGAAATGTATGAATTCTTCAACATGACGATTTTACAATTTTTCAGTATAAAATTATTTCAGTATAATGTTTTATATAAAAAAATAGTTCGCTCGCTTTCGCTTCGCTTCGCTTTATTTTAATAGTATAAATTTTAAAGCTTACGGAGCTTTAAGAAATTTCAGAGCTTATACAGCTTTCAAAGTATCCTGCTGTGTGGGAAAAAGTGAAAAACAAAATACAAAAATGCTTATATTATGTTGTTTGTTGCGTTTGAATTGAAAACATTATAATTTCTACAGAATTTACAATTATGAAATTAAAAAAACCAATAAATTGAATTTTCAAGAAATTTGATCCCCTTTTACACATTCTTTGAATGATGTTAGGAGTTTTAACCTTTATTACCATACAATATGATTATAAAAATAAATTTATTTTAAGCTAAGCATAGGAGCCGCCGTACTGTGCCTGCCGGTGCTGCGCTACACCAGACCGGATCTCGAGAGACCCATCAAAGTCAACCTCATCTTTCCCAGTGAGTTATATTTTTTATTATTTTTACATTATTATATTTAAACGCTGTCCCACTGTATTATTTTATTAATTTAATATATTTTTTATGCAATATTTTAAAAAAATAGCATTCTGCACTCCTTCTCTATACAAATAATTTTTGTTTGGTGGTAGGAGGTTCGTCCTCCGTCTGGCTCGCGACCACTATCATGTCAAAGACGAACCGCCAAATATCTTATGATGTGTTCCGGTTCGATGGCATGTAAGCCAGGTTTTCCCCTTTCCCACCCATCCTTTCCCCAAAATGTGGTGGTTCCGATAGCGGACTACTACATTATCCTCCCTTTCCATCTGTATCCTCTAGGTTGGCAACGCATCTAGTACATCTCTTGTGTTGTAGATGTTCATGGGCGAAGGTAACCACTTACCATCAGGCGGTCCTTCTGCTCGTTTGCCATCCGGTATCCATAAAAAAAAAAAAAAAATATTCGATAAGTGTGTCAAGTTCCATGCTCCCCCGTCCGTGTAATTTTCCTAACAAGGGACTCAAAGTTATTGCTTCACGTATTTATATAAAGATAATATACTTATTCTATTTTATTTCATTTCAATTTTTTTCATATAAAGTATTTAATCTCATTCACCTACTACTTTTGTGTACAAATGAACTATAAATCTATTTTCAGTCAATTCATTACTAAGTTCGAAATACTTTTTTCCTTTAAAATTATGGAATATTTGTTGTCAGAAAGAGCGTAGGTTAAGAATTAGATTTTATTGAAAATGCACGTTTTAAGCTAGAATATCTAGAGTTAAGGAAACAACTAATTTGAGTAAGGAACTGCGATATTCATATTATTTTTTTTCAAATTTACTGAAGTGGTCTCTTTCGCATCAATAATATATATTATAGGGGTAGGGGAACGGCGGGTACCCCCGGACGGCGGGTAGTCCCGGATAATTCTTTCTATTCTTTCGGTCCTCAATTTCTAAAAAAACTAAAAGGCATCGCTTAGACAAAGAGTTATTGTAAAGATGCCTTTTCTAGCTTGCTAGTCTTTCTTTGAAGTGAAAATTTCATGATGATTACAAAATCTATTTTCTGACGCTTCTCTCGTCATTCTTAAGTTCCCGGAGTAACAGTCGCTATTTTAAATTAGTTTGACGGTTAGTTATCGCATAGTTGTGTTTCTCGTTCAGTAATCTACATGGTGTGCACGGTGCTGGTGCTGCTGTTCCCGGCGCTGGCGTCCCCCGCGGAGACGGGCGTGGGGCTGCTCATGATCCTGACGGCCGTGCCCGTGTACCTGCTGCTGCTGGAGCCGCGCACGCGCATCGAGGGGCTCGGCTTTGTTACTGGTGAGGCGTTTGTTAAAAATTTTTTTTTATAAAATACAAATAATTTTTTATAGCTTCAAGCTTTTTTCCAGATAGCGGGGTAGTTAAAAAAATTAATGCCAAAGGACTCTGTTTTCGAATTTCCGTCTGAATTCAAGATGTAACGTGTATATCTTACGAGGGCGGTCCGATAAGTACTTAGCCTACAAAAAAAAACGAAAATTTTTGAAAAGTGGCGATTTATTTCTCGACATAGTCTCCTTTTAACTCGATACACTTCTCCCAGCGATGCTCCAACTTCTTTAACCCGTCTGAAAAATACGTTTTCTCGAGGTCTGCAAAGTGGGCTTCCGTGGCGGCTATATCCTCCTCATTCGACTCAAATTTCTGCCCGGCGAGTGACTTTTTCAAGTTAGGAAATAAATAATAGTCGCACGGGGCCAAATCTGGGGAATACGGTGGATGGGGCAGCAGTTCGTAGCCCAATTCGACCAATTTGGCCCTGGCGACGACGGAAGTGTGAGCCGGTGCGTTATCGTGATGGAATTGCACTTTTATCTTCACCAAATGCGGCCGTTTTTTCCGCAATTCGGCGTCAAATCGGCTCAATAATTCGGCATAGTACAGCCCTGTGATCGTTTTGCCCTTCTCCAGGTAGTCGATGTAGATCACACCTTGTGAATCCCAGAAAACGGTGGCCATCACCTTTCCTGCCGATTGCACAGTCTTTGCCTTCTTGGGAGCACGTTCGCCGGGTGAAGTCCACTGTTTCGACTGTTCCTTGGTCTCTGGAGTGTACCAGTGGATCCATGTTTCGTCGACGGTCACGAAACGACGAAGAAACTCCTTCGAATTGCGCTTAAACAGCGTCAAACACTGCTCTGAAGTGGTTTCACGGTTGCGCTTGTTGTCCGGAGTGAGCAAACGCGGCACCCATCTCGCCGACAGCTTTCTCATGCCCAAAATTTCGTGCAGGATATGACCCACGCGGTCTTTTGAGATGCCTACTGTCTCGGCTATCTCGCGTACCTTCAATCGGCGGTCTGCCAATACAAGGTCATGGATTTTTGTAACGTTCTTCTCCGCAGTAGCCGTTTTCGGGGCACCGGGGCGTGGCTCATCAAAAACTGACGTGCGACCACGTTGAAATTCATTAAACCAATTTTTGACGGTCGCCATCGAAGGAGAAGAGTCACCGTACACAGCATCCAAGCGTTCTTTGATTTCGCGCAGCGATTTCCCTTCCAAAAACAAGAATACCGAATCACCGACCGATATTGTTCTTTTTCCATTTTTCTAAAATTCGCCCACACGCCCGCTTCTACACGCGCTAAAAACAAAACTACAAGTCCTATTCGACTAAAATTTTGACAGTAGCCGTCTATGAGAATGTTCTACACGACAGTAAATACTTCTTGCGATAGTAGCGCCATCGGGCGGAGAGGCTAAGTACTTATCGGACCGCCCTCGTATAAGCTATATTTAAAATTTTAACAAAAAAAAACTATTCATAATATAGTATATATGTATGTCTTCTATATTTAGCATGACTTTACTGATTTAATTGTCAATGTATTGTAGTGACAACAAAGCCGCAACAGGGTCCTATGGTCCTAATAACACAATTATATATACTAGTGTCCTCAGTGACGCGTAAATAACGTTGCCTAGCAGCAATATATGACTTTATATGTTTATACAAAGTGACGGCATACCACAGTGCATTATAATGCGTGTAACATTTTTAAGTTAATATATTTTTTTATGCTTTAATTTAAAAAAGCGTATTTTACTCCTTCGAAGTAAGTTCGTAAGTGTGCCAAATTTCCGTGGCCCTTACTTTCTCGGCGTAAGTTTCGTAAAAAGTGGTACAAAATTTTTGTTTCACGTATTAATATAGATGTAATTATATATTTCTAGTGATTTCATCTAATATAACCTTTTTAAATTAAATTCTTTTTGGTGCTTGTAAGTTTCTATCATATTTAAATTTTAGATATAGAAACTGAACTTCGTACTCGTATATGATACCACATATGTATGTAAACCAGACACATGTAATGCACGAAGATTGTATTGCAAATTGATTTCGAGACACGTTCAATCGGAGTCTAGTTTTCAAGTAACATCTGCTAACATCTAACTATTTTCCACTTAAAGATTTTGTTCTGTCGAAGTGGTCACCGACAAACTCAATAAAGTTAAGCGTTTTTAACCGAGATTAAAAAAAGAGGAGGTTCACAATTCAACTGTTTTTTCAAATGTGTGTATTTCATAACATTTTACTACGTGAACCAATTTTGATGGTACTTTTTGTTATATGATAACTAGTGCTATCCGATTTAAACTTAGTTAATCTGATCTGACTGATCTGACGAGTAGTTTTTGAGTTAATAATTTTTTTTAAGAGTTATTAATGTTGTTTTTATTTTTATTCATAATATTTAATGGAACTCAGCATTTTGCAGCTCACGCAAAAAGTTCTTAGGCATAATGCCTTCAGTAAATCTGCTATATAGACTCACTATATGGCAGAAATTAGCTTAGAGGGAATATTATTTAGATCAAGAAATGCTTTAGTACTAAATTTAAGTATAAACTTAAGGTTAACACACTCTGTTTTCTTAAAATTTCCGTTCCTTACTGTCCACTGAATTGTGACATTGAGTGCTGATTGACGCAACTAAAGGCCGCGTTTTGCAAGCAAAGAGCACAAGGCTACAAAATTATTTTTTTCGAGTATTTTTACATAGTTCTATAATTAATTTTAGAATATAAATCTTGGCCAAAATCTAACTTGCTAAGCCAAGCTTATAAATAAAAACACAAACAAAATTGGGGCCAGATAAGGATCCAAAGATTATATAAAGTTTTACAAAATATTATTTTTAGGTAACCAGTAATCCTGGATAAAAAAGGTTGCCAATTTCCATTCGCTTTAAGATATTATTACTTTTATTAATATTTTCTTTAAATTTATATAAATAAAAATGTGATACAAAGGCTGACGCTGTAAAATGAAAAATGGAGTAATGTATCGCCAAGGTTTTTATTGTCCTAGGTTGCATTAGGATTAAGTGTAACAATTATGTGTTTTGGTTGAGGTTGTGGGTTCGATTCCCACTCTAAGAAATGGAATTTTTCAATTCCTGGGTTTGGTAACAAGGCAAAACGCGACGTTGAGTTCCGCCACTCAGTATGCAATGCTTCAATTCAGCGGAACGGAGTGTGTTAACACTAGGTTCCCTCAGCGTACCCTGCCATATGCAGGATACAGCGTGAAGCTAAGTAAGTAACAATTATATTTTTATAGCTTTACATGTTTTTCTGTTCTGGTAGTTAGAGAGAACCTCCGCCCGATTTTGAAATATTGTTCGCTGAGTAGCGAAACTCAACGCTGCGCTTTGTAGAATATTCTTTATTGACATAGCTCGACCATAATTTTCGCCACTTACACGCAATTTCTCAAATTCAGGAAAGCGGTAAACGAAGTGTTTTGACACTAGTTTTGTCTGACTATCCTGCTGTGCGGGATAAAACGTGAAGCTGATGTTTTGTATTGCAACGCCCATTGCGTGCATATTACGTCTGTGTTTTCGATTTTGACTACTTGTTGTTGAAATGTTTATGATATTGAAGTCTCGACTCGAGCCATGGGACACTTCTGTCTTTTAGGAATAATGAACCAATATTGTCTCATAATCTTAAGTTTTAATATAGTTCCGATAGTTAAATTTAAGCTCCCAACTATTCTTCCTCTAAATAAGGTTGAGGTGTCCGATGAACGCGCTAGTCCTAGCTAAAACTTTAATGTTTATATGTCGTTTGCACTTTAACTTTACCTAGAGAATTTTATTACGATATCCTATACGAGGAAGACCAACTTAGACACGATGGTAATAGGAAAATTGTCATCAGTCCAAGTTTTTTGCTCCGATTTTTAATACCTTCTAGAAATAAAAATAATTTATCCACCAAAATCAATAATTTATCCACCAAATTAATAGGAATAATTTGGTGGTTCCCTCTCCAAGCAGAAAATGGCATTTTCATTACGTTTTGTACTCATTATCTCCTTCAATAAATAGAATTCTTCTCGTTTTGTAATTAGATACTGCATTTATGAAAATATTTTGAAAGAACTTATTGGTAAGACTCTCCGCTCTTCACTCCCCACACATTTAGATATTGAGTGTTAATTGGCGGAACCCAATATCGCTCTTTGTCATGTCGGTTTGAGAAAATAAATGTAAACAAAAATGTTTTGAAACGTACAAAAATTTAATCATAACAGGATTTCAAATCATGCCTCTTGAAATTCTTCAGTTCAGTTGTTTAATTATGGCGCTTCGAACGTGTCAGTTGAGCACAAATCACTTCGCCAATGTCACGTTGTTTGGAGAACACACAACGTGACATTATGAAATGAAATTCTTAACCCCTTTTTTTTTTATTTTTTTTTTCTTTTTTTTTTAACTTCACGCTGTAACCCGCATATAGCAGGTTAGGCAGACGGAACCAGAGAACCTAGTGCTAAGACACTCCATTCTCTTTTAACAATTCCGTTCCCCACTTTCCGCCGAATTGAGGCATTGCGTGTTGAGTGGCGGAACTCAACGCCGCGCTTTGCCTTGTTACCAAACCCAAGAAATGAAAATACTAAATTTTACATTTCCTGGAGTGGGAATCGAACCCACAACCTGTCGCGTACAGTACAGTCGCACGCTTGTGCCTCTGCACCACGACAGGCTTTTTAATAAATATAATTATTTCAAATATAATTGTTGGAGCAAATCCACAACCATTACATACTGTTAGACACTGTGCGATTTAGCCTTGATAGCGCCTTGTCTTTATTTCTTTATGTATTCAATTTTCTTATATTATGAAGAATACAAGAGATTGTACAAAAATGATCACTAAATAAACAATATATATTTACGATATTTTCGTACCAGGCATAGTTTGGTAAGTCTACTTCTAGTACATACATACATACATAGCTTCACGCTGTATCCCGCATATAGCAGAGTAGGCAGAGGAAACCTTAGAACCTAGTGTTAAGACACTCCGTTCCCTACTTTCCGCCGAATTGAGATATTAAGTGTTGAGTGGCGGAACTCAAACTAGTAAGTTTTTAAATATTAATAGGTATAAGATTTCTTTATTTAAAATGTAAATAAGTGACAAAACAAAGAAAATATCGAGCAAATTATAAGGTAAAAAAACTTTTAGGTAAAAAAAAGTATTTAAATAATATAATAAATACCATTTCAGCAAAAACAGAAAACCGACTTCAAATAAATTGCATTCAAAACAAAATTATTAGGAATAACTTAATAACTACTCGTCATATCTTCCCTAAATTTAAATGGAACTAAATTAGAAGCACTAGCTATAATATATAAAAAGGATCATCAAAATTGTTTCACCCAGTAAAGAGTTACGTTACCCTCAAAAATAATACAGTCGAATTGTGAATATCCTCTGTTCGTCTCTTCTTATTGTAAAATTAAAAAACGAAATTTACAGACAAACTTAAAGTTAAAAAAGGCCTGCCTTAAAAAAATATTCATTTTCGATTTATCAACTTATTCACGCCTTCTAAAACAAAATTTTCTAAATAGATATGTGTGAAAATTAAACTACAATGTAGTTACAGTTTAGGTCAAATATGATAACATTAAGAGTGTCTGAGTACGCGTGTAGGACACTTAGCCTAATTGGCAGAGCACTGAGCGAGCTCCTCGTGGCGATAATTTCAATAGGGATTCCTTTTTATCATATGTATATGTTATATAATTTTAAGCTATTAAAATAAATTATTTCTCTGTAACGCCTGTCGTGGCGCAGAGGCACAAGCGTGCAACGTGCACGCGACAGGTTGTAGGTTCGATTCCTACTACAGGCAATGTAAAATTTTAGTATTTTCATTTCCTGGGTTTGGTAACAAGGTAAAGCGCGACGTTGAGTTCCGTCACTCAGCACGCAATGCCTCAATTGGGCGGAAAGTGGGGAACGGAGTGTCTAAATACTAGGTTCTTATATTCCCTTTGCCTACCCTGCCATAAGCGGGATACAGCGTAAAGCTAAAAAAAAATAAAGAATAATTTAAGTATAATCAACCCCACAAATCAGTATCACTAATCCTATTGTGATACCACAATGCGATTGATAGACTGAATCAGTTTACTATGAATAATAATAAGATATCTTTTGCACCTTGCATCCCACTTTGCGTCTAAAAGAATATTTTCCTACGAGCTCTTCTGTTGTCTTCATAAATTATCTACAAGAATAGGGATTGATTCCTGATGGTGATGATGAGATTTTAACTTATACCTTAAGTTTTAGGCATTAAAAGTTATACGAGTAGAAGACGTCATACGTTTTAAATACTACGTTCTTTTTCATGTTATTGCTTAGCATTACGCATCCCCCATATAACGAAGGAAAACCCAGAAAAGCTAAAACATTTCGTTCTCTAGTCTCTGCCTTTATAACCGGAACTCAACACCGTGCTTTATCTTTCCACACCAACGTAAGAAAATTATTTAAATACAAACATAATCCATTATATAATTCGTACTACGTCATTAATAAATATTACTAATTTCACAATTAAATTCAATATCTACAAATGTTCAAATACACTGAAACAGTATTTTCAGATCAATAAGGCACACTTCGGCAAAGAATAGTAGAACATAAGTACTTACTAAACGCCGGCAACATCTGCTGTACCATACTCATTTTACGTTTATTTGGTTTTTCATTTCATATATAGAAAAAGGTTTTTCTATCATAGTCGCTTTTTATTAGATTAGCAAATGGCTTAATTACTAATTTTAATTGTAATTTACCATTAATTTAAGATATTTAATAACTGGAACATATTTCATAACGAAATAGTATTTGCAAATGTATTTGCAAATTTAGACATTCAATTATCTTAACCTCTATTTTAATTTTCGATAATTCTTGTGTAAATTCTTGTATAACATTTGACTAGAAACACAAAATTGTGATCACTATTCAGGGGGAAAATTATGTAAATATATTTATATTATTTTCATACTCTTTCTGTTGTAAACTAAAACATAGTATTGAGCTTCAATGCCACTCAACACAGTGTCGTTTGAACGGTTTCCAAGAGGCGCGGGTTCGAGTCCCGCTGCGTTCAAAATTTTATACGTTTTCTATTTAGAAACACATATTCATGTATTTCGTTTCCTGAATGTGTGATTAACACTTTTAAACTTCAAAATACCATCTCCTTTTTTGAAATCGGTTAGAAAGTCATAAATAATAGACTACTTATTTAAATATCATACGTAATAACGCGTGTTTAAACATCCACCTCATCATGTAATTACTTAACACAAATAACTGTTACATGAATTAGAATTGTAGAAAGTTGTTTACAATATACAGCAGGAACAATTACTCTTATCTTTCCTATCGTTGTCGTTTCATTATAATTAGGCGTTAGATGTGGTTTTACAAAGTTTGAGTTCACTTCAAAGAGTTTCGCTCTGAATCCGCAACATCAAATTTTGTTAGTTAAATTAAAATTCTCAATGTGTGGGAAGGTCTTAATAAAAGCTTTTGTAGCAGTATGTAAAGGCTTATCGCTTCAATGATTTTCTTGTCTTGAAAATATCCTATTTCTAACTTTACATTGCGCGGGGTTGAGTTCCGCCACTTAACACGTAATGTCTTGAAATCGGATGGAATTTGGCGAACGAGTGTCTTAACACTAGCCTCGGTTTCCTCTGACTACTCTTATCCCATATAAAGCGTGACGATCTTTTTTCGCGATCTCCATTCGGGAGAATGATTACATTTAAATTATTTTCATTTGCGGAAAGTAAAGAACGAAATATCTTGACATTATGCAAATAAAATACTATAAAAACGTGGATTTTAACGTCATAAAAAGTTAGAACTAATGACATAAAGACAATCTGTACACCCAACTAGTATTGTAAATATTAATACAAAAAAGCAATGGGTGTAAGCCCCGAGAGTGCAGGCAGAAGTAAAAACTTTATCATGGCAGAGTAGGAAACGCACAGGTAGAAGATTCAAACACAACAAAAAATCCAAAGAGATCAACAACATATCCAGAACATTTATTTTTTAATTGAATTGAAACGATTACGTGAAAATCAAATACAAACCATATTCTCTTTTGATTTTCTATTCTTTCAATATCTATTCTTTCATTCGATTGTCAAAATATGCGTCTTACGAATTTTTGATCAGGTTCACTTTGCTAGACGGTAGCTTAACATATTTTACCCATCACAAAAACGGCACAATGCCGCTGAAGAAGTTTTCACTTCAAAAATCAAAGAAAAAGACCTAAACATTTTTTGACGACCATATTTCTAACATTATTGACAGCAGTTAGAGTACTTATATGTACGAGTATATAATAAACACAAGGTCAATAACCTATACAGTACCTTCCCTAGTATATCGTAATGTCTCGTAATGTGCGGGGTGTGTGAGATGCTAGGGCGGCACACCCTCTCCATACGGCGATGTCCCACAGCAATCAACTTGCATATTTATGTTTCAATACAAAGAACGTGGAGCTATTAAGTTTTTATTACTGTTTACTATACCTGAATCGCTAACTAGCGTTTTTCCACGATTTTCTGTGAACTAAATTCGACTTTTTTCTTATTTTATATTATATATAAGTAATTACTCTTCTTTGTTTCACATATTTATGCTATCATCGATGTACTTCCCAAAATATATAATAAGAAACAAAACGATTTAATCTACCTATATTTTTTTTTATGAAAGTTGACTTGTCAACTTATTAACACTTGGTATGGAATTACTGTATAAAAGTTATACAGAAGAGTCATTTTAAGTAGCTCTTTGATTTTTCACTTGATTATTACACATATTAAATGAAACGTAAATCTTGGTAAAGATACGAACGCGATCCGACGTTTCGAACACTTTACACACAGACCCTGATGAGGAGTATTTTGAAATCCCGGAACAGGTAGATCACCTATTCCGATTAAAAATAGTTTCATTTAATAAAGAAAATAAAAACTTTAAAATTTCAAAACTGCTCTTAAGAAACTCACCGTGAGGGTACGGGCACTAGGCTATTCGCATATATATTTGCAGAGAGACAAGTTTGGAGGAATACATTGGGACTTACGACACAAGTGTAGGTTTAAGGGGCCCTTTTAAAATAAATTCGAACCTGTGATGTGTCACGTGATTTTTATATATTCCTTCACGCCATAGGGAGGCTTATTCTAGTAAACATTTATTCAAAAGCTCCAAATATAGTTCCTTATACCCACATTCAATCAAGATAACAAATCTCGAATTCAAGTTACATATTCTAACGTATTCTCCTAGCACCAGAAAACTTAACCCTAAACCGTATTGTTAAAGGTGACAGTCGTATGTTTTGTTTAAACGGATATTAACTGTCAGGTCGCTGGCGTCATATCCGGTGCCGGGACTGCCTTCCAGTTCCGTTTTGATGTACATTATGATTTATGCTTATTTTTTGAGATGTTATTTTTAATTATTGGGGTTTTTTGTAAGATTTTGATATATTGAAAGTTATCATTGATGACCTTTATAAGTGTAAAAAAAATGTAAAAATTTAGAACGCTAAAAAAAAACGGAACGCCGTTTTCCCCCCATTTTGGCTTACTTTTTGGTAAGAATTTGTTTACAGCACTATGTATAGTTTTAAGTCTTCTCTTGGTCACTAGTGGCCCCGTTGACGCGTTATAACGCGCAACTCTATTTCATCATCTATCTCATTTTATTTTTTTATCGTCTTTGCCACTCTTTATTTAAATAATGATTCCATTGTATAAGAAATTAAATATTATTTTATAACAGTATAGTAACAATTTCACTTAAATAATCATGAAAATATTAAGAACAAATAATAATATATATATATATATATATATATATATCTTTCTTATATATATATATATATATATATATATAACCTCTATAGATAAAGAGATTACTGCCAAGAGTAAAACGAAATCACCGCCGCCTTTAAATATGCCTGAGGAAGAAAGTCGACCCAACATTTTTATGGTTGTGTGCGAGTGCCGAAACCATCGTGTTACAGAGAGAGTAGCTCGGGTGTCTGGGACTTGCAACCCAAGAAGTGTAGGCTTAAAAGGGGCCCTTTAAAATGCATTACTCGTAGCAGTTGTCATTTTGATACCCCAGACAATTTGGCTTTCGAGCCAAAGCCTCAGCGTGAATCAAGAGTCCACCGCCTCACGAGGAGAGACTTGATGAGTGCAGGTAAATGTAGGCCTATTACAGGTCTTTTAGATATCACCAGGCATTTGATAAAGTCTGGCACAACGGTTTTAATTTTTAAGCTGTTAAAAGCAAAAGTGCCAGACCAGGCTCGTGCACATCTACGAGACTACTTATCAAATCGCTCTTTCCCTTTCGAGTCGAAGGTACTCACCCTCCACCAGTCGCCCCATCCCGGAGCAGGTGTTCCTAGGGTTCATTTGATAGATTTGATTGATGGATTTGATAGATGGATTTGATTGATGGTTGATTGATGGATTTGATAGATGGTTGATAGATAGATTTGATTGATGGATTTGATTGATGGATTTGATTGATGGATTTGATTGATGGATTTGATTGATGGATTTGATTGATGGATTTGATTGATAGATTTGATTGATGGATTTGATTGATGGATTTGATTGATGGATTTGATTTGATTGATGGATTTGATTGATGGATTTGATTGATATGGTTGGATATTCGAGAGCAATATATTATATATATACAGTAGGTTTGCTTCCACTATCCGAGTTCTTCTCTCTACCTAACCAATTGAAAAAAACTACTAATGCCCAGAATCTTCAAAATACGCGCTAGGAGAATGAACTGATGATCAGTTCTAGATATGCTGTCTTCTAGAGATTATATAGATATGGGGATTAAACTTCACTGGTATACCTCTCTTATTTATATTAAAAAATACATCATGTATTTACGTAACGTTAACATAAAGGGTTTGTGAATATTTAAATCTCAAAGGAGTAAAAACGGTGTTGTATGAAACTCAATTAGCGAATAACATTGAATTAAGTACGACTGAATTCTGAAATCAAACAATCCGGTGAAATATAAATTGGTTAAATAATATACTTATGTATATGTATACTGTAAATAATATTGGCGCGCCATTTTGGTAGAACAAAAAAAGTGAAGGTCGGAACAAAATTGTTGTAAGAGGGAGCAGGTGTCTTAACACTAGGTTCTCAGGTTCCCTCTGTCTACCCTGCTATATGCGGGTTACAGCGTGAGGATTAAAAAAAAAAAGAAAAAGAAATTTGGTACACGCGCCATGGTTGGCCAGGTTTCCATTCCCACTTGGTCGATTATTATTGTCATATGGCGGACTTACTAAAGATACTAATGCGGCGTTGGGTTCCGCTACGAAACGCAATGTATCATACTCAAGTGGAAAGTTAGCAAACGCACTATTATTGCATTGGGTTCTTGGCCTCCAGGAAGTAAAGATTTTATATATATATATATATATATATATGCTGCTGCCTGCTATATATATATATATATATATATATATATATTATTGTAAGTCCTGATTGACTTTCATATCTATATGTCTATGTTATTATATATAACATAGCTGTAAAAGGGCTCAACATTGAATATAAACAAATAAAATAATTTATACTTCTTGAAGTTATTCAGTCTTAAGATATATGAATGTAAAGCCTTAGAAAAAATTGTTCAGGGTAACGAGTACTTTTTGACGAAATTAAAAATTTAAGGTCTAGAACATCTGGTGTGAAATGACAGCTCGAAGAAAACTAGGAAAGCTGGCTAACGCGACTTTCTAAATATACCGCTACCTAAACATTAAAAAAAAACAACTTTGAAAAGTTTACGTGGTAGTACTAAAAGAAATTATTGCTAGAGTACTTCACTAGCATCATTGTTTTTTTAACTACTTATGCAATTACTGAATTGGAGCGTGAGAGAATGTGGGAAAATTTACTTTAAATTTTGTTAATGTACAAGTATTTTTTACCTAAGCTGCTTAACGCTTTATCGTACGTAGCAGGCTAGACGGAGAAAACTTAGTGTCAAGACACTCCGTTCGCCAGATTGGAGAAATTAAGTGTTAACTAACGTAACTCAACGACGCGCTTTGTCTTACAAGACATGAAATAATTTTTTAATATAATATACCATTGGAATGGAAATCGAAACCACAACCTTTACAATCAGATGGCATCCCACTACGCCACGATGGCCTATAATATTATAAAATACTTACTTACTTACTTAGCTTCACGCTGTATCCCGCATAAAGCAGGGTAGGCAGAGGGAACCTAGTGTTAAGACACTCCGTTCCTTACTTTCCGCCCAATTGAGGCATTGCGTGTTGAGCGGCGGAACTCAACGCCGCTCTTTACTTTGTTACCAAACCAAGGAAATGAAAAATTCCATTTCCTGAAGTGGGAATCTAACCCACAACCTGTCGCGTTTACAGTCGCACGCTTGTGCCTCTTCACCACGACAGGCGCAGGATTTATAATAATATTATAAAATATTGTTATAAATCCAGACTGTCTCTCATATTTTAAATTTAATTAAAAATAAACGTAAAGTCAATGCATTTTAAAAGACGTGCCTCAAGCTGAGAGGGACAAGGGTTAAACCCTCACAAGAGGAAGCTTGCCCCCGTACTATGCAGATGCTTTAATAATCTCCTTAATAACCTTTGTTGTCATATCTTTGTAAGCTTTTATATTTTGAACAGCATGTGGTGCATAATACGTACATACTTACATATTGTTCATTAATCTTATCTTCTTTGACGAAGGTTTTCATGTATTTTAATAAAGAATCTAGTTAAAATTACATTTTTTTTTCAGCTTCACGCAGCAGGGTATACAGGGAGAACCTAGTGTCATGACACTCTGTTCTCCTATTTCCACTCGAAACTCAACGCCGCGCTTTATCTTACCAGAGCAGGGTAATGAGTATAAATTAAATATAATGGTTCCCTCAAGTGGGAACCATAATGTTATTGCTTAAAAAGTTATCCATAAATACGTAAAGAAAAAAAAATGTTTTTACGAAAATTACGGGGACGGAGGAGCATGGAACTTGGAACACTTATAGTTTATATAGAGTAGGAGTGCAGAATGCTAATATATTTTTTAAATAATGCATAAAATATATATTAAATTAATAAAATAAATGTTACACACACAACCAGGGATTGACATCCATGTTTATATAAAGTGACATATACATTGCTAAAGACAAGGCGTTGTTAACGCGTCAACGGGGATAGTAAACATTAAAGGATGAGAAAAATATTTAGTAACATGTGGTGGCATCGAATTTTTGTCTAAAGCATTTGAACGGATTCTAGAAGGTGCAGGTTCAAATCCTGGTATGTAAGTTTTTTTAACGTTTCTAATATTTAACGCCTGTCGTGGCGCAGAGGCACAAGCGTGCGAATGTAAGCGCGATAGGTTGTGGGTTCGATTCCCACTCCAGGAAATATATAGTTTAGTATTTTCATTTCCTGGGTTTGGTGACAAGGCAAAGCGCGGCGCTGAGTTCCGCCACTGAGCACGCAATGCCTCAATTCGGGGGAAAGTGGGGAACAGATTTGTTGAAAGAGAACGAAATGTCTTAACACTAGGTTTCAGGTTTCTTCTGCCTACCCTGCTATATGCGGGATATCCTTCCAGCGTGAAACTAAGCAAAACATATTTGTTCTTGATTAATCGGTATTTTTTTACTTTAAAATTTAAATTCACTTTTTCAACTAAAGAAGTAAATAAGTCACTTTTTAAATAAGTATTTTTTCTTTTCAAAATCTTTCTGACTTTACTTCGTTTCTTCGCAAAGCAAAAAAAATACCAATTCCATTAAAAACTAAGTTAAAATTGTATTATTTAAAAATATGCACTGTTTGTTTCTAAACAATCTCAAAGTAAAACACTTAACGCCGTCCCTACTTTTCCACCGTATTTTTATTCGTAATTAGCATATTTATTAAGAAAGCCTTTTTAGCGGGCGTTCGGATTTAATAATGAGGTGTTGTTTTAAATTTCACTAACACATTGTTGAGTTTTTTACTGATAATAAAGTAGTATTGTGGTTGTACATTTTAGTTTTTGAAATTCTTTCTAGGTTTTTATTTGTACTAGGCATGAATATATTTACAAGTCAATTACATACATGCATAGCTTCACGCCGTATCCCGCATATAGCAGGGTAGGCAGAGGGCACCTAGCGTTAAGACACTCCGTTCCCCACTTTCCGCCGAATTGAGGCATTGCATGCTTAGTAGCGGAACTCAACGCCGCGCTTTGCCTTGTTACCAAACCCAGGAAATCAAAAATCCCATTTCCTGGAGTGGGAATCGAACCCAGAACCTGTCGCGTTTACAGTCGGACGCTTGTGCCTCTGCGCCACGACAGACGTTTCAATAAATCAATTTGTTTGCCATTTTTGATTGAATGATATGAGGAATTATATTGGTTGCTTTTAATCATTACATACTAAAAGTCACTATTGTATGGAGGAGTATATAAACATTCTGACAACATTTCGTAGACTGTATTTTTGCTGAAAACGTTTTTGAAATTAATAATATTTCACAACATTACTTCTTGTAATAAATAAAAGAGTAAACAGAAAGATATAGCTTAAAAATAATCTAAAAGAAATACGTTTTATTATTTTCTTGTTATTTCTTGGCAAGAACAGAAAACAATCAAGTTCAAACTATGAAAATATTGTATGGACACAAGAGCCTTTATTTAAGACAAATTAAAGAGGAAGAAGTGAGTCAAAATAGCGTAGGTTTCTTTCTTATATTGATAGATAGATAGCTTGCATGAGGTCAAGTTACTATAATTAAAATTTTAACAAAAAATACCGACTTCAAATAAAATGCAGTAAAAAATATTACGAAATTGTATTATATTACGAATAATTAAAAAACTACTTGTCAGATCTCATCTAAATTTAAATAGGACCAAGTCAGATGCACTAGCTATCATATAGACAGTTAAATCATCGAAATTGGTTTACTCAGTAAAAAGTTGTGAGGTAACACACATTAAAAATAAAATTATTTCTTTTTTGGAAATCGGGTAAAAAGGGTGTTAAAAGGTCACAAAGTTTTACTATTATATGTGAATTATAAGAATCTGTAAATATGTTTTCAATAATATAAAACTTTATCTACAATGAAATGAATGAATGAAATTCATAGCTATTTCCGGAAATGTACTCAAATGTAGAGAGAAAAGTGAATTGGCAGGTTTTTGCTCGCGTTTGTAATGACACACTTGAATCTTAGTGCTTAATGATCTGTCGTGAGGCGCTGCTTTTTCCGCTCTCTCATTTTTCATTTCGAATATTAGAGACCTTCTCTTAAATTAAATTTTATCTGGATGTACGAGTATATTAATGATTTCTGTCATAATATAACATTTTGAAAAAATGAACAGCCTATGACTTTTTCTAATTTCCCTTAAAACATATTACTTTTGGATCATACCACTCACCATCTCGAAGTAATCCTTCAAAAGACAAGAAAAATGAATAAAATGACGTATGACAAGGCATATTAGGCTTATTCAACGTGGTATTTTATGTTGTAATTCAACAAATACCGCAAACCATTTATATAATTCACGTTACATTCATTTAGACATATCATATAAAAAACACCTATGGTAGCGCAGATGCACAAGTGTGCGACTGTAAACGCGACAGGTTGTGGGTTCGATTCCTACTCCAGGAAATGTAAAAGCTTAGTATTTTCATTTCCTGGGTTTGGTAACAAGGCAAAGCGCGACGTCCAGTTCCGCCACTCAGCACGCAGTATCGAATAACTGTATATATAAATTTAATCTTATTTAAGACATATTGTAAGATACTTAACGAGAAGACGTGGAGTAGCGTCAGCTTTCGACACTCTATATAAACATAGCAATGTTTCTAAAATAAAGGGAAAATGGAAAACGGAGTGTCTTGACACTCCTAAGCCTAGTTAATTAACAGAAAAAAATGATTGTATTAATCCAGAAAAAGCTAATAATGGTACAGACAACGTGTCCCCAGTAATCAGACAACTGAAAGAAAAAAATTGTGAGCCGTCTCAGAGCGCCTGGCAGATATGAGGACACCGAAATTCTTTTGTACGGGCAATATTCATAGTGGAGTAGCTTACGACAGCAAGTTACTATGATAAAATGGAAAACAATAATCTTTTTCTTGAAGAAAATACTTAATTTTTATCCAGAAGAGGGCGAATAATTATTACGAATAACTTAAAATGTACTCGTCAGATGTCAACTAAATTAAAATAAGACCACATCAGAAGCTATCAAATAAAAAAAGAATCATCAAAATTAGCTTACCCAGTAAAAAAACTACCGTAATACACAAAAAAATACACTCAAATTGACACCCTCCTTTCTTTTGTGGTTAAAAAGCAAAAAAAGCCGTTAATCTAATGAAATTTTCCGTTCCGTACTAACAAGAGCATTGTATCAGAACATACAATGATACTATCTAAGCCTTGATACAGCAACACGCTCAACGTGTATCATACGTGTTAATTCCCACTGGTACACAATTCCACGTTCATGTGGACTCGATTTATAGCTTAAGTCTAATAATAGTTCTGAACGCTGCATTCAGCCAACGAAATTGTGTATAGAAAAGTAAAATTACTGCTTATTATCGCTACAAATTAGTTTTTTTTATTGAAAAACTAGATTAGACTCGTCTAATTTTATTTTGCTTTTGTTCTTTTATTTAGCTGAGTTATCTAGATAGATAATTGTTAGGTGTAATGTTTCTATGCTATTGTATAGAGAGAAGAGAGAATAATAAGGTTTCAATTATTGTAAATAATGGAATCTCAAGTAATGAATATGCTACAAATAATAAGCGTCGGATTGTAAACGCAATGAATTTGATCCTCACTCGGTGAAATGAACATATCTAAATTATATTTATTTTCCCGCTGTATTAAGACAAAGAGGGGTGTTGAATTCCGTGTGTGCAATATCTCGTGCGGAGTGCCTCAACACTAGGCTCTCTCTACATAATGTTGTCTAGGAGGAGAATAGTAAAACTACTTTAAAGCTTATATAATTATTATACAAATAAAACATCATATTTCCGTTTAATATTCGATTCCTCCATCTAGAACATGTTGCGTTCAAAACATCAGGTAGGATACAATCTCCTTTAATAAAAATTTATTAAAATATTTAAGATTTAAACAAAAAAAATATTACGAATAGCTCAAAAACTATTCGTTACATCTATAACAAAATTTAAATAAAAATACATAAGAAGTACTATTATACAAAAAAAATCATCAAAATTGGTTCATCCAGTAAAAATTACGCAGTAGCACATAAAAAAAACGAATTAAGGACTTCCTCCTTTTTTGAAGTCGGTAATTAATAAAATATTAGAGCATGTTTCATTGCGTAAACAATATAACGAAAGTAATACGAGTATTTTAGACGCCTGTAGTGGCGCAGAGGCACAAGCGTGCGACTGAAAACGCGACAGGTTGTGGGTTCGATTCCCACTCCAGGAAATGTAAAATTTAGTATTTACATTTATTGGGTTTGGTAACAAGGCAAAGTGCGGCGTTGAGTTCCGCCACTTAACACGCAATGCCTCAATTCGGCGGAAAGTGGGAAGTGAAGTGTTGGAAGAGAATGGAGTGTCTTAACACTAGATTCTCTGGTTCCCTCTGCCTACCCCGCTATATGCGGGATACAGCGTGAAGTTAAAATATATATATATATATATATATATATATATATATTTAAATTAAAAAAAACATGTCACAGGAAGTGTTACCGTTCATTTGATATCTTTAACCGTATTAAATTACGTAGCGTGATTCGCTTTAGAATGAAGCACAAAACACGGACGTGAATCCTTACGAGTAACCTTTATATGTATGTTAGTTTATACCATCTGCTGTGGAATGTTGAAACGGTTTAGCGTACATTTAGTCAATAGTCAATATATTTAATATGTTAATTTTATTAGTTATAGGTATATACTTCGATATAGGGAAAATACTATTTATTTATTTTTTTCAGTTTCACGCTTTATTCCGCATAACAGAGTAGATAGAGAGGATCTAGGGTCATAATACTCTGTTCTCCACTTCCGCCTAAATTCGCAACTCAACTTACCGCAGTGTTTTTTTTTTTTTTATTTATTTAATATGACTTACTGGCCTCTGGCGGAACCAGAGATTTTATGCATCTTGTTATTTTAATCAAAGGTAAATACATTCGCTAAACCATTGTTGCATACATTTTACTAATTTGTTCATTGCATATGCAAAATGGCTATAATCTTAGATTATAGTCTTACATATTTTTTTTACAACTAATCTTATTTTTACAGTTATTGGCAATACACATATACACCCATATACATATACATACATATATATATATACATACACATATCTATATTTGTACTGCCGTTCTTTTTAAGCTATATTTAGTGACGTATGCACAAAAATTTAGAAAATATTTTCTAATCTTTTTATTGTTCATTATTACGGGGATAGTTTCTATTTTAATATTTGTATTCATGACTTGTTCAGTGTCACGGCGGGCTTTGGAAAGTATGGGGCATTCTATGAGAAGATGTAATGCTGTCTCCTCCTGATGCGGATCACAAGTGCATCCCGGGTCTGAAATTACTTTACACTTTGCCAGATACGCTCCATAGCCCCCGTGACCTGTGAGTGTCTGAGTCAGAGTAGGTGATAGTGTTACCGCAGTGTTTTGTAACAAATAAAATATTTGTAACAAAACAAATGGTAATAACGTAATCTCTGATTCAGTCTTGTGTTCGTAGTTAGATACGTCACAAGCAATTTTTTTGACATTCCATCATTCACCTTAATTGACACATATTATTATTCTCTTTTCTCTCTATACAATACCATTGGAACATTAAATCTACTAATATGAATATTTTTAGTGAATACAGGTAAATAAACGTACGAAATAAATATAAAACGAGAAAATGAAAATAATTTAAATATGATCATTCCTTCGAGTTGGTATAGAACCCATAACTCCTGTTTTCAGTTAGACGCTATCATTGTACCACGATGGCCTCTACTATAGTAATTTAGTACTATAAAGGCAATTTTTGAATAAAAGGTAATTGTATTAGTTCTAAACTCACAGTAATAGCTCTTATACGTTATTTGATAGTAATTAATTTGATACTCACGTCAAATAATGTTGACCATTATAAAATAGTGTTTTAAAATATCATTTATTTTGTAAAAAATATTAATTTACGCAAAAAAATGCGTTTTTAAGTAAAAAATTTAATATGAATAAGATAAGGCAAAATCTATCATTGACTTTTAATTCCACTTTTTTATAGTACAATTGATGATTATAAAATAATCATAGTAATAATAAAAAATATAAAAAATCACAATAATAAGAAAGAAAGTAAATAAGGTAATTTCTGCTGGATAAGAAGTTTCATGCACTAGTGCGTATCAATATATTTATTATATTTCGTATTTTATCAATTTTAAAATCTACTCTAGTAATTAATCACTCGATGCATATAAAAACTAACATTTCAAAACACAACTAACATTTACTATTAAAATATACAAATATAAATAAATCACATAAATCATATAAATCAACCTATAGAGCTATAAATCATCATTAACAATTTATGAATCAACATAATAACGTAGAACCTTTGAGACTGTTCGATGTTTGATCACGATATTAAATATTCGCATGGCTAGCTAGTAGCTGGCTATATTTTTTATTTACAAGAATTTGCCAGTTCTGCTTGAGCTTCATTTGTTTATGCTTCACTTCTTTTTTAATTAGTTTTTAATTTTAATATAGATTTTTCGGTGTAGCAATATTATTAAAAAACTTACAAGAGTGATTTTTTTAATACCTTTACATATTTTTTTATCAATAAATAAAAATTTAGGTAGACGACGGACTCAATGACGCAATAAGCTCAAAATAATCATTTTAATTTTATTTATATGAAACACGTTTCCCGTTAAATATGAACATTTAACTATATATAAGTATGTTATGTTCGGCGTTGAATTCCGCCACTCAGCACGCAATGCCTCAATTCGGCGGAAAGTGGGGAACGGAGTGTCTTTACACTAGGTTCCCTCTGCTTACCCTGCTATATGCGGGATACAGCGTGATGCTACAAAAAAAAGATTTAAACAAACTTTTAAATATTAAAAATGATTACTTTTTACATCTATGATAAATAAATAACGTGTGTTTTCGTTTTATTGCCCATTACGCGAACCTCGTAAGGGCAAGGCAGGCGAAACCAATATGGAAGTCGACCGTATAGATTTATTTCTATGCAGTTGAGGGGAAATGAAATGTTTTTAGGGGATTTAAATTACAACCATATTTGCAACAATTTTTTACCTAATATAGTAATCAACATATAATGAAGAAGTGTGCTAAAATGCAGTGCAAAAAGCTGTGATAAGGCTAAAACCTTACTTCGCAGAAAGTATGGAACAGCATGTCCGCTAGGTTCACTTTTAATGCAGGAGAACGTACAAAGAAAAAACTTAATAAAACCTTTCTAAAAGCACTTTTTTTAACTTTACGCTGTATTTCGTATAGCGGGGTACGTAGGAAAAGGAAGGAGAAGGAGAGAACCAGAGAACCTAATGTTAAGATACTCCGTTCTCCTTTAACATTTCCGTTCCCCAATTTCCGCTGAATTGCAGCATCGCGTGCTGAGTGTAGGAACTCAACACCGCGCTTTGCCTTGTTACCAGAGCAAGGAAATGAAAATACTGAGCATTCTTTAATATTTTCATTTCCGAATTGAAGTGAAGTGGGAATCGAAACCATAACCTGTCGCATTTACAGTCGCACGCTTGTACCTCTGCGCCACGACAGGCCTAAGGAAAAAAACTTTAAATACTAATATAAATTTAAATAGTTCACTATAGCTGATTTTTCCTAAAAATGAAATCTTATACTTATTCATATAGAATATACTCAATAATGCTAACCACAAAACGTGACAAAGGGCCTACGGGATCAGCCAATCACGAAGTGCTGTTTGAATTTATATCCAATCAAAGCGGCCGCATTGCGAGCAGTAAATTGTGAGTCACAATTAGTTGGGGGAAATGTGATGTCCTACTAATTAGGCATACAACCAAAGTGTGCATTAGAAAAAGTAATTAAGTTGTTTTTCTGATCAAGGGGTACGGTTGTACGATATTGTGACGTAGGTCTGGGTTCTGTTCTCTTGTCTAGTCATATTCGTCTACATATATTTATATACATATGTCTAGAGAATATGACTAGATATGGAGATATATCAATTACCCTTTAGGGGCCACATCCATACCTATATGGAGATACATCAATTACCCTTTTAGGGCCTTTAAGGCTCATATAAATGATTTCAAAAGTTTTGCAAAATAAGAACTACCAAAACGTAATCTTTAAAGTATTCAGGTATCTTTTAATTTAGATAAAGCCTTGATTTTTTCTTTTTTTTTTGACTTTAATATACTCATCTATGTCAATGAATCCCAGTTTCTGATTTTTTTTTTTTCTTTTGAGCCAACGTCTGTAGTTATCTGAGGTCCATAACCAACGTTTACTACGTTGGTCATGGACTCGACAATATAGACGTTGGTTGGTTGACTTGATTTCCATTTGGGGGAATAAGCCGAGAGCAAAATTAGGTATAAAAATAAGTTGACTTACTCAGTCTAAATTTTTCGTTCACTTTGGAAACAACGTAAAGGAATAGGAGATGGACTCATAACGCGTTTCTAAAACAGATGACAAATTGAGACTCACATTTGACTGAGTTCTCTGCCTAGTCCGTATAATATCATCATTAGCAATGCGAGAATAAAAAAAAGTGAAGATGCTATAGGCATATCACATAAATTACCTGACTATAGTATGCATGTTTTTGAGTACAACGCATATTTTTACGATTGGTACCTTCTGCCATACCCTCGTCAAAGCCGTAATATGGTCGAAATACTACACAAAACTTGGCTTTTCAAATATTTACATATGGAATATGATAAATTACTTCTATAACATAGTAAATCACACATATATAAAACTGTAGCTTGAGCTTTTTTCAAAAGAAATCATTTTTTGTTTCGTATAAATTTTGGGTGTAAAAAAGAGATAATTTAATGTAAAAATACTCGATCTTCCACTTTCCTCCCAATTTTAGCATTGCGTGTTCAATGGCGTAACCCAACGTCGCTCTTAGATATAATTATAATTTTTTTCTGGTTCAAAACTACAATTTAAATTGTGTTATTAAATTTAATTATGGAATTGGAAGCTGGTGCAATTTTATAAATATTCCACTGATAACAATAGAAAAAAATCTACGAATGTTTTAATCTTGCTTATGATTAATCTGTGCTTTCGATTGAGATTCAGATTTTTGTTCTGAATTTCAAGAAAGGTTTCAATGTTCATAATTTTTACGAAGGAATCTTTTGATAAAAATATATGATATTTTCCTTTTTGCGGTAATTGGGCGGAATTTTGCTGCGTAAATATAATATTAGCTTATATGTCTTGGAGAATTTGTATGTATCCTGAAGTATTATGTGATCCTTGAAATGGAATTATTAACAATTTTAATAAAAGCAAACCGATATCACATAAAAATATACGAAACAGTAAAATTACAGAACTACGTTTAAATGGGGACTACGTCAGAAGCAATAACTATCATATAAAATAAAGAATCACCAAAATTGGCTCACCTGAAAGTTATGTGGTAACACACATAAAAAAATATTTGAGTTGAGAATATCTTCCTTTTTTGTCTGCTCGTTAAATTTTAAACTAAAAATATATGAATCAAAATCTACAATACAATTCACAATTGTAATTAGTTATTTGCTATAGTAATCCGGGATGTGTGCTTAATTTATTTTTATATGCAATTTTATAATCGAATTTGGTACAGAAATAGCCAATTTTATCAAAAACCCATAAAAAAAGACAAAATAGTCAATAAAAATGCAGATATTTTATCTAAACTGCGTAACCGAGCGCTCGATTGATTTATACGGTATTCCAGATATTTTGTGTTCATAACAATATAACAAAAAATATTTTCAACGTCCATTCAGCGACGATAAATGGACCATGACAAGTGAAACCTTTTATTAATATTTTTTCTGCCACTATTACGGTTGGTGGTTTCTTTTCGTGGCGCACATATGTGGGATTTAGATTAATATTCTGACAGGATATTAATTTTTAAATTGAATACGTTAAGGTGATGAACTTTATTTTATTAAGTACTTCTCTTATAGAGAGTCCATCTGTATCATAGACTGGTCACAGATGATTTAAGTGCAATGATTTATGTGATCTGATTCCCACTGACAATCAATATATTTAAATTATTTTCATTTCTTAGTTAGCAAGACAAAGCGCGTCGCTTAGTTCCGCTACTAGTATGCTCTCGATGTCAAATGGAAATTAGAAAACGGTCTTGACACTAGATTCACTACCTACCCTTTTGAATGAATGCCTGAAGACGTTCTAAAATATACATATAGAAATACAAAGCTTGTTTTTAACTAGGAAATTATTTTTAATAATTCAGCTATATGATTATTGGAATGTTATATACAAGAGAAAAATAAGGTGTGTCTAAACACTAGGGTTATCGGGTTGCGGTACATGTGAATGTAAATTTCATCAAAATCTATATCTACCTCAAATTTCACAACAACAAAGAAAATTATAAAAAAAAACAATTTAACATTTAGGAAAGTAATCATTAATAGTCAGCAAAGTAATTTTATGAGGCGCTTCAGAAATCCATAAAAATCTGTATTTTATTTCTAAAACAACATTCAGATAGATGTTCAGACAATTGTAAGTAAAAATGTGGTTATATTTACTAACTTACATTACGTAAGCTTAGGTGTACAATATGTAAGTTTTATATTAAATTATTAAAAAAATATAATTCTAGAATATCATCCTCCTTTGTAATAGTCTTTATTTAGCCACAACAATCCCATATAACTATTCTAAATAAAAATAACCAAAAGAGCAAGCTAAAAATTAGATTTCTTGTTAATTTAAAGTTAAATTCGGAAAGAGAACAATATTTTACGGCGTCGAGTTAAAGTTGCGCTATAAATACACATTAGTTGCATTCCCACAAGTTCCGCGACGTGAGCTGGATTAGGGTTGCCTCTACAACTTATGTATTATTATGTATGGGATTCTACTTTTATATACACATATAGGTTTATTTTATGTTAGTTTTCGCCCTTGACTTTGCTTGCGTGGAGTTAATGACTCTTGCTATACTGTTACCACTTATCTTCTCTGGTTTTACGCAGAATGGTTAATCTTGATTTCCCCGATTTCATGGAAATTTCAATAAATCCTCTCTTAGTACTCCCCTCACTTCGTCGTCGAGAAATATACTAATGTTTGCATTAAAACTCTATTAGTATTTATTTTATACATATATTGATTTCTTTTAATTTCACAAGAAAATTGTCGTCGTATTAATAAATTTGTTTTACCAAATCAGTTTAGTATAAATATGGGAATATGTATTTTTTATACTCCGAAGAACATTATAATATATTAATGAAGCATAAATCAGAATAATGCGAACAAATGGAATAGGGTAAAATAATATTATTATAATTCTTCGCTTCAATCAAAGTCAAAGTCAAATAATTTTATTCAAAATAAGTGCTGCTAGCTCATTTTTTGAACGTCAAACAATCTCTACCACCGGTTCACTAAATTTAATGCCTAGACCTGAAAAGAAAACCCATGCAAGAAACCCAGTGTGACTTTTCTTTTTCTTTTTTTTATATTCGACAAAACAATTAAAGATATTATAGTCAAAGTAATAGGCTGAAGAGGGTTATAAAACGATGACTAATTTTCCTCACATTGGCAATCCTTTCTTTCTTACTTCGTATTGTAGCTCATTCCATTTTATGTTAAAAGTTGTAGACTTAGTGCCCCTAAAAGTTGAAAAAAACGTTAACAAATTGCATTCAGTTTAATGACCTTATATTAAATAAATAAGAGTTGAATCTTCATACTATTAATATTCATTAGTACAATTCTCTATGGACTACTCAGGAGTCAAGCTGTCATGTGTGTAGGTTTTAGGGTTTTGTTTGGTGCAATAATTGTTGATATGTACAAATACTATGACAAACAATTATATCACAAATTTGTGATATAATTATATATGAGATATATATGAGATCTTGTTGTAGGCATTATGGTGCAGTGAGACAGCGTTTAATTGTAAACATGAGTGGTTTTGGGTTCGATTACCATTAAAGAAAAAAAAAAGAAACGAAAGAATGATTATTTTATCCGCAAACAATGTGAAAAATGTAGCATATTGGTAATAAAGTGTGGCTTACATTTAAGCCATTTAACACATAACGTCTTGAATTACGACGGAACGTGAAGAACGGAGAGTTTTGACACTAATTTGTCTCTGACTACCCTGCTGTGTAAAAAAAGCGATATAACTTTATGTTAAAATTGTTAACAACCCTATTTTATATGGAAGATACAATTTATTTTGGATGTTCAATTTTAACGCGCTTAGCTCGCCACGAAGTAGAACCGAAATTGATGTGAACCAGTGTGATTTGCGAATGTAAGCGAAACTAAAAACGTATTTAAATTACATTTTCAAAAGGTACACTAAGCACGTTGACATTATTTCAGATAATAATACTGTTATAAGTATATGAATTATTATAAAAGGATTAAGAGTTATTAATGAAAAGTATAAGAAAATAGTAAATCATACATACATACATACATACATACTTCACGCTGTATCCCGCATATAGCAGGGTAGGCAGAGGGAACCTTGTGTTAAGACACTCCGTTCTCCACTTTTCGCCGTATTGAAGCATTGCGTGCTCAACGTGAGGCGTTATTACCAAACCCAGGAAATGAAAAATTCTAAAATAGTAAATAATTTATCATTATGCATAATTATTGTATTTTTAAACGGAAATGTTTAAAAAAAACGAGGTGTCTTAACAGTAGGTTCTCAGGTTCTCTATGCCTACCCTAATATGTGCGTTTTTTTTTTTATTCACGCCTAGTACTAATATATATATACACATTATATCATTTAGTTAATTGGATCAAAATTGAAAGCAAACAACCAAAGTAAGGTTTACTAATCTTAACATAAATATTTATTTCGTGCAAATTCGTACTGGCGTCCCCCAAAATCTCATTACCATACGTAATAAGAAGCCTTTAAATATATGTTAGGTGTACTTAACTTTGTAAGCTGCCCTTGTATCGAATTTAACGACTAATTAGACTAATAAGCTGCCGTAACAAGATTATCGTAGTCTATAGTAACGCGAACGATAGGAATCGATGGAGACAGCGATTTATTTACTGAGAGATAAGTCTGCTGAGTGTAGATATTGAATGTCAAATTTTATTAATAAAATATTTCTCAGGAAACGGAAAACATATGTAGAAAACGTATAAAAAATTTTAAAGCAGCGGGACTCGAACCCGTGTGTCTTGGAAACCGTCCAAGCGCTCTGACCACTAAGCCATGGGTTTTACATCCGACTACGTCGAAATTGTTATACGCTTGTTACAAATTATATATGGCTTAGTGGAGCGAGCGCAGAGCGCTTGGACATTTTCCAAGAGGCGCGGGTTTGATTCCCGCTACGTTAAAATTTTTATACGTCTTCTAAATATGTTTTTCGTTTCCTAAGTGTGTGATTTAACACTTTAGAACTTCAAAAAAATATTTCTCTTTAATCGACTACCAAAGAGGAGGTTTTCAATTCAAATGTACTGTATATTACTTGAAGAACCGATTTTGATGATTCTTTTAGTCTAGTCTTAATGATGTGGTCCCGTTTAAATTTAGTTAAGATTAAATGAGTAGTTTTCGAGTTATTCGTAATAATTGTACTTTTTAATGAATTTTCTTTGAAATCGTTTTTCTTTTTTTCGATAAAAT
Source organism: Philaethria dido (assembly GCA_033558755.1). Taxonomy (NCBI): domain Eukaryota; kingdom Metazoa; phylum Arthropoda; class Insecta; order Lepidoptera; family Nymphalidae; genus Philaethria; species Philaethria dido. The sequence goes on from JAKGSA010000605.1 coordinate 29,264, forward strand.
CTTAATTACTTGCGTTTAAAATTTTAAGACGGCAACAAATATATCTTCATAATAAGACAACATTGGTATACGATATGTATTTAAAATATATAGACCAATAACCTCAACACCACAGTGCGAGAGCGTATAACTGCAAGCACTATGGTTATTGTGGGTTCGATTCCCACTCGGAGGAATGGTCATATTAAACATAATTTTAATTTCTTCGCTTTAGTGAGATAAAGCGTGACGTTGAGTGCCGCATCAAAATGAAAAGAAATCAGGTGAAATTTAAGAACGGAGTGTGTTAATACTCGGTTCTTTTTGACTAACATTCTATGCGGAAACAAGTGTTACGCTGTAAAAAAATATTTCTATCATATACCAATAGTAGTCAGCAGCAATTATAACACTTGAGCATATTAATCAAAAGAGCGAGCTTTTAAAAAATATATACGATTTTTTTCCTCCAATAACATATGGCGCCAATCAACGAGCCCGGGCAAATGTTCAGAAGTATTTAAAATATTTTCGTTGGTTTAAGCAATCACACGCTGTCTGTATTTTCTTCTGATGTATTTTTTATATGTCAGATTCTAAGTGGGGGCCATAGTGGCGCTGTAGAACAGGGTATGACTGTAAATGCATTTAGATATTGGTTCGATTCCCATTCGGATTCTTCGCTCTGCTAAAACAAGACACGATTGATTTCTGTCACTTAACACGCAATGTCTCTAATTCTCTGACCATACTTAGTGGGATAAAACGTTTTAAGTGGTTTCACACAATTAAGCCGCATAAAAGTTGCAAAAAGATATTGATTAACGTCTCAATTATTAATGTTATTTTCATATGATAGATTTCAGTCTCTTTTAAATTTAGTTAAAATCTGCCGAGTACTTTTTAAGTTCTTTTTTTATGGATAACGGATGGCAAACGAGCAGAAGGACCACCTGATCGTAAGTGGTTACCTTTGCCCATGAACATCTACAACACCAGAGATGTTGTAGATGCGTTGTCAACCTAGAGGATACAGATGGATGGGGAGGACAATGTAGTAATCCACTATCGGAACCACCACATTTTGGGGAAAGGATGGGTGGGAAAGGGGTAACTATATTAATGTAACTATATTACTTTATAGGACATCTTATGTGAAGTCAGTTTCTTTTTTTTTAAATCCTAATTATTACATCTTTTATTCAGTTAACAATCTTATAAAGGCGTCATTAATTCCGTTAATGTGTTCGAAGCAATTTAATACGCGAGCTGTCAGTGTCCCAGATATTGGATGGGCATGCATTGATGGAACCTGTCAACAGCCATGAGATATCTTAATTGGCCGCGTGACGTGTCAAATGAAAATTACTGAGTTATTTACAATTGTAAAATTACCTCTTATATATATATTTTTATATAGAAATGATGATTTTTAAGCAATTTTATTAAGATAATGTCTCGAACACGACCGGAAAGCGGAGACCGCAGTATCTTTACACTAAATCTCTTCACCTACCCTGCTATGTGGGATGTTTTTTTATCTTCACGCTGTATTCCGCACATAGCAGTGTAGGCAAAGGGAATCTGTGGACCTAGTGTTAAGTTACTCCGTTTTCTTAAGATTTCCGTTCCCCACTTTCCGCCGAATTGAGTAATAGAATAGAAAATATTATTTAAAATTTTCATTTCCTAGAGTGGCAATCGATCCCACAACCTGTCGCGTTTTCAGTCGCACGCTTGTGCCTCTGCGCTACGATAGGCGTTAAAATGTATCTAATTTCAAAAGACGATATTCTTTTACAAATATAAAGCTCTATACTTATATATTGGACGGACATCCATTGATGAAACCTGTCAGCGCGTGTTAAAAATTTATACCACCAACGTAAAAGCGCAACGGGCTGGAAGCTACAGTACGTACAATATTTGATCTACGCTATGATTTATTTACCGCGTCATGTCATTCACTATGATTTATCTAAGCTTTTTATGAACAAAATAATGCAAATAGGAGTTCCATTTTAATTTTAGTATGGATTTTCTGCTAAAAGTTTAACTCCTATAAAAAATATACAAATAAATTTCTCATTTTAAGGTATAATGGCGAATAAACCAAGTACACCTAGAGAACCATATTTGAAGAAAAACTTTAGACGCCTTTTTTCACGGAAATATTGCGGAAAGAGAATGACATTTAGCAATGTTAAACGTTACATATAGAAGTGCAGAAAGCCAATATGTTTCTAAATAATGCCAATAAAAATTCATAACTATAATAAAATAATTTATATACACACTACCATGTTTTTGAGTTACCCCTTTATATAACAGTAGTGTCCTCGTTGACGCGTTAACAACGCGTTGCCTAGCAACGTATATTTTACTATATAAATATAGATGACATGATTTGTAACATTTATTTATTTAAATTATTTTTTGCATTATTTTAAAAAGATATTATCCTTGTGCACTCCGTCGCTATATAAACTATAAGTGTGCCAAGTTTCATTCTCCTCTGTCCGCGTAATTTTCGTAAAAAGGGGTACAAAGGTTTTGCTTGTATTAATATATAGATAAATTAATGCCATTAAAAATGCACTATCTTGTCTTTGACTTACATTTTTATATAAAATGTACACGTTGCCAAGACAACATGCATTTTACGCGATAATGAACCTACTAGTATAGTATAGATATAATTAACCACAATTTGAGAGCCACAATATCCTAATATGATTATAAATCAAACGTGAATTACATGAATTAATCGAAATATGCATCAGATAATGAGATTCATCTAAACTTCTAATTAACGGCTATTTATCATGAAACTGTCACGCACAAGCATAAAACTGAAACGCTTTTTTAAAAATAATTAATTAAGTATCACTTTGAGGGTATCGTGCTCCAGTACAGCGTTTGACTGTAAACCCGATTGGTTGTGGGTTCGATTCTCATTCAGGGGAACGACTACATTTATATTATTTTCATTACTACATACATACATCCATAGCTTCACGTTGTATCCCGCGTATAGCAGGGTAGGCAGAGATAACCTAGTGTTAAGACACTCCATTCCCTACTTTTCGCCGAATTGAGGTATTGCGTGCTGCGTGGCGTGCTGAGTGGCGGAACTCAACGCTTTTATATTCCTACTCCAGGAAATGAAAAATTCCATTTCCAGGAGTGGGAATCGAACCCACAACTTGTCACGTTTACAGTCGCACGCTTGTGCCTCTGCGCCACGTATTTTCATTACTACGCTCTGGTAAGACAAAGCGCGGCGTTGAGTTCCGTCTCTCAACACGCAATGTCTCGAATTCGAGCGGGAAACAGCGAACGCAGTTTCTTGACACTAGGTTCTCTCTGACTATCCTGCTATGCGAGATAAAGATAGAAACTGTTTTTTTTAAGTATTGTCTTCTGTGCTTTGGTTTAGCAAATTAATATATAGCCCTAAGATATCAAAGGAGATTGCGGGTGGAGTGAAGTGACTACAGTAGGGATCAAAAATATTTTGATAAGTCCAATCTCTAAAAAAAATTTTCTCGACTATGTGAAGATCCGTTTTTCGCTTCCCGCTTTAATTTGAGACACTGTGTTTTGATTGACGGTACTCAACTCCGCGTTTTGGCTTACCAGAGCGGGAAATGAAAATAATTTCCACCGAGTGGAATCGAACCCACTCGTGTTTCGATCAGACCTGTATCTCACTGCGCCATGGTAGCTTAAACACAATTCTATTCTATAAATAGAACCACTTTACTGTCATCAAGATTTTATTTATATATATAAAAACTTTTTGCTTTCCAAATATTCCACAATGTTTCTAAAATTATTCGGAACTTGGTTTCAGTGGTAGTTTGTTTGTTTTACAATTATTTACATCACACGTCTATGCCTTGCGGCTAGGCGCTGTGTTTGACGTGCTTGTTTATAGCTTTCCAAGAAATAAATTTTATAGAATAATCCTTTTTCATAAATTAAATAAATTTTTATAGTTAATGTATATTTTTAAATATTTTTTTTGTGAAATAGGACAAAAAAATAGGATTTATACTTAGTTCAAAGTATATAAGTATACCTTTATATGCAAAAATATATATTCTATTAGAGAGACATGTGACAAAGTTGAGTAAAGCCATCGTGTCATTTAACAAACATTAATTAAAAATTCAAACAGTAATTCTAGTTAAAATGTTACCAGAAAAGAAAACCCTAAAATAAGCTAAATTATTACGAATAAAATTACTCATCCTCATTTAAATTTTACTTGGGACTACATCAAAAGCACCTTACTATCGTACAAAAAATAGAATCATCAAAATTGATTCATCCTAAAAAGTTATTCTCATTTCCTCTTATTTTTGACGTCAACTAAAACAAGATAAGATAACATATACAGAAATTCTATAGCAAAATAGACAAAGCGTAACGTCCTGCCACTTTAAACGCAAAGTTACAAGTTCGGGCGGAAAGAGAGTTATATTTCAATAATTTAAAGAAGTGTCCGTGAACTGTCGCATTATTAATACACTAGCACATGACAAGTCTGTAAGTTAAAATTTAAATCCCATGCAATGGTAAAATTACCAACAAACGAATTCAATTTCTAACATATATTTTTTATTATTTATTAATATAAATAATAAAAAGCAGCTTCCCCTTTATCACGCAAAGCAGCAAAGGTAGATAGAGAGAAGTGTCAAGACACTCCGTTCGCTGCATTTTGCCCGAATTCAAGAGATCGCATGTTAAATGACGGAATTAAACGTTCCGTTCTGTTTTACAAGAGCGGAGAAATGAAAACAGTTTAAATATAATAATTCCCCCGAGTGGTAATCGAACCCACAACCAATCTCGCTTACAGTCAAACGCAAACTGCGCTACGACAGCTATTAAAAATATAACTTAGCAGATGGCAGAGTGAACCTGAGAACCTAGTGCTAAGACACTCTATTGCCATCTTTCCGCCGAATTTAGGCATTGTGTGCTGAGTGGCGGAACTCAACGCCGCACTTTGCCTTGTTACCAAACCAGGAAATGAAAATATTAAACTTTTACATATCCTGGAGTGGGAATCGAACCCACAACCTGTCGCGTTTACAGTCGCACGTTTGTGCCTCTGCGCCACGACAAGCAAAAAATGTAAACAAACGTAAAAAATCACATAATCATGTTTACACTGAAAGTGCTTCCGGTTTTTCAGCCGCGAAATATTTTTACCCTTTGAATTAAAACGCTAATAAATGCTCGACGCAAATGAAGCCTGTGTTTTAGTATTACCCGAGTACTGGCAATTAGGTGAGATTTACTCAAACGCTTTTTCGCTCTTCATTTTAAAACTTTTTTAAAGTTTAACTTAAAACAGAATAATTATGAGGTTTTTTATTTTAACATTTTTGTTAGCGTGTAGTTTTTTGATTTTAATTAAAATCTTACATGTTATCTTTTTGTTTGTTGTTATAAATTAGTAGGGTAAAATGGAAATGGCCGCGGATGATTGTGGATACGAAACCCTCTTGAGGATGGTTATTTATGAGGTAAACAGCTTTATGCTTTTTCCGTAAGTACCTTAGGCAGAAAGACCCTAGAAAGCTTCGTTCTTCTCTTTCCACGTGGTAAGTAAGTGATGGCACTTGGCACCAGAGCTGAATGGTGAAATAAAAATGTTTTATATATAGCCATTGCTTGAGTGGAAATCGAACCTACAACAGGTACTGCATAGTAGTTAAATCCGCTACTTAACACACAATGTCTCGAATACGGGCGGAGAGTTGAAAATGGAGTCTAAGCACTAGATTCTCTCTGTCGTACTCAGCTGCTACGTAAAACCGTCTATGGGCGCAAAAAACGTTTTTTGATAAGGGAAGTCTTATAGACTTACGTTAGCAACATTCTAATATTTAACACAAGTGTATACATATATGTACACACAAGGGCGTTGGACGCTTTTTCAATAAGTATTTTTTTATTAATGCTACTAGTAGTAGTACACAGCGCTTATAACAACCACGATTTAAATAAATTGACCACACGAACTGGTTTTCAAATCAAATATAAGGAGATATTTACTACGTATATAGATATACTTTTATTATTCCCAGTCACAATAGCACAAACTAAGCTGGAGGCAATAGCTATTTTATTATTTAAATCCCCTGCCCCTACTTATAATAAGCATATGTATACGTATACTAGGGATGTCACAAACAGTATTGTAAAAGATAGATAAAAGTTTTTTTTTTTTTTTTTAGCTTCACGCTGTATGCCGCACATAGCAGGATAGGCAGAGGAAATCTAGTATTACGACTCTCCGATCTATTTTTAATATTATTTAATTTTGTCTATATCTATCTATCAAATAATGTAGGTACATTGCCATACTATATCGAAATAATTTTTAAAGTCAGGTATGCTTGAAAATTTACACATGTGTCCGGATCCAATGAAAGTAAAAGTTTCCTCGCCATATGTTTTTTTTGGTTTTATTCGCAATTCTTTTAATTTCTTTTTTAAAGAAAATCGTTGTTTGTTTTTTTATGAATAAATTATGAGTAAATGTTTTTTTTTTAATTTAAATAATCTAAATTTTAAGTATTGTAAGTTATGTTTATATAAATAAGTTGTAGCTTAGACTGACAAGATTAAAATCGACGGATTGCTTAGAAAATACCCTTTTTTAGTTACTGCGAAGTATTTCAATTTTTATGTTAAAGAAAACTTTTTACAGAGTATAAGTATTAAAAGGAAACGGAAAAAGTGATTCTACAAGTTGATAAATGGTTCAGTCATAGTTCAGTCATCTTTTGATATCATTTGACTGATCTTCTATGACATCTAATAAATTCTTTTCATATTTTTACTACAATATAACATCTTATAGGCGTATTACCTTCTGCATTTTGAAAATCATTAGACTAAACACGAAAAAAACTACTACAAAATTTAAAATTACATAAGTATTCAATTTTTAACCAATTTCAAAAAAGGAGGTTCTCAATTCGACTGTTTTTTTATGTGTGTTGCCGCAACATGTTACTGGGTGAACCAATTTTGATGGTTATTTTTTTATATGATAGCTAGTGCTCCTTATATGGTCCCTTTTAAATTTAGTTAAGATTTGACGAGTGTGTTCGAGTTTTTCGTATTAATGTTACTTTTTAGTGCAATTTACTTGAAGTCAGTTATACATACTTTCCCAAAAAAGGCGACGTATGTTTTATTACTCATTAAGAATTGAGATGAGACGCCATCGTGGCGCAGTTGAACAGCGTCTAACGTGATTTGGGTTGATTCTTACTCCGAAGATAATTCAATTGAATTAAATACCTCCATCTAACACATAATAATTCAAATTTGTGCATTCGTAAAAGTATAGAACGGAGTGTCTTGATGTGGGTAGTGGTACACTCTGACGACCACTGTATGGGGTAAAAGGCGAGAAGTTACATTTCAAGTATTATCACTATAGCTTAAAAACCGATCGCAAATCGATAGCTAACAACCCTACCGCATACCTTCGAGTTTTCCTCAAGTTTTCAAACCCTTATACACCCTTTTCAATCAGCTCACAATACTTGTAACGCATTTCTTGTATTTTGGACCTTATTTTTAAAATGTTAGAATCTATTTTGCCATATAAAGGATGAGTAAAATTGAACACCCGTCATTTCCCTGCCTCTTATGAAACAATGGCAGTTATTACTGTATGCACGTCTGTGAGACAGTATCTCCGTAACTTGAAAGTTTCCAGACGTCGAATAAAGACACAGTGAGAATGTGAATGAGTAGCTACGAGTAAGTATAAAATATACATGTATGTATATAGTACTAAGTATCGAAGAAGTTTATGTTGGCTATAAATATATTGAATAACAATAAAAAGTACTTTTTTTACACTTTATCTGCATAGCAGAATCACCAAGAACCTAGTGCCAAGACACTCTGTTCTCCAATTTCCGCCGGAAACTAACATATTGCATATTATATGGTGGAATCCAACACCACACTTTGTTTTACCAGAGCGAAGATATGAAAATAATTTAAATATGATAATTATTCCCCGAGTAGGAATCGAACCCACAACTAATCGTGTGTATGTCGAAAGCTGTCCATGACACGATTTTTAATTTAGAATTATCAAATAAATTAAGACTTACATAAATATATTTATTATAATCGATTTAACTGCAGGGTTGGTAACCAGTATAACTCACAAATTTCGTTAACCATTATCAATATAAATACCACTCCATACCACAAATATAACTGTATTTGCAAAGCACTGTTCAGTCTCTAGTTTATGAATGATTTATTTTAGCGACAATAATTTTAGAGTCATTACACAGTCTTTATAAAATTAAATTCAAGCGAAAATAGAATCAATTGGAGCACTTTTTTTTTTTTTATATACCACGACGGTGGCAACAAGGCACACAGCCCACCTGATGGTAAGTGGTTACCGTGGCCTATGGACGCTTGCAACACCAGGGGCATCACTCACGCGTTGCCGACCCTTCAAAAACCTAAGTAAAAAAAGTACTAATTTATATATTAAGTACTAATTTATTTGTATCATATTAATACATTAAGAGAACATTTTTGGATCTTTTTTTATAAAAACTATGCGAACGAAGGAGCATAAAAATTTGCATACATAAATATGTTCATGGAGAAATCAGTAAAATAAATATTAGCAAGCCTACCTAATTTTTTATATATACTTTTGAATAAAGTAACTTTGCTAAGGAAACGTGTATTTTATTATTAGTGCTATTAATTTATCTAAAATTTGAACTGATTCAAAAGTGTATAAAAGTATATTCATATATAAATATAAGCTTGCCAAAATATGAAATTAAAATTTCCAGTAAACGTATGATTTTTTCCAATAATTATGTCAATCACCACACGCAACGGCTAACACAAAAAAATCTATTGCCTATGTGAATTTACATTTTTATATAATTGTTTAGGTATTCAATAGTTATATTCTATATCTCTATTAAAAATCTCTATTACAAAGGAAAATAGCAGAGAGAAAAGTCACTTACTGTTCCGTACTTCAATGCATATTATACAGACATACACACATAGCTTCACGCTGTACGCGGCAGAGGGAACCTAGTGTTAAGACACTCCGTTCCCCACTTTCCGTCGAATTGAGGCATTGCGTGCTGAGTGGCGGAATTCAACGCCGCGCTTTGCCTTGCTACCAAACCCAGGAAATGAAATATCCGTTTCCTGGAATGGGAATCGAACCCACAACCTGTCGCGTTTATAGTCGCACGCTTGTGCCTCTGCGCCACGACAGGCGTTTAAAAATCGACAATATTGGCGTAATATTACGAAAATAACTAGTTTAATTTGAAATTTGTGTGTAACAGAAAATCGATATGAATTTAATTAATGTTATGACACGAGCAGGTCTCATACATCAGGAGTGCAGTGAAAAACGTCGGAGGTGGAAATTGAATAAAATCCAATAACTTGCAATATTTTCCTGCGACGTTGATACGTTATGTAATGATGTAATATGCCTGATACTTGTCAGGTGCCGTTCATTAATTATAATTTAATTATTATGTGTGTATTTTATGATTTTAAATGTTTTTTTTTTTTTGGGAAATATATACAAAATGTTTTACTTTTATAACATATGCGATGCGTTGAATTCCATCACTCAACGTTCAGTATCTCGATTGGAGACGGAAAATGAAGATCGGAGTGTCTTGACATTAGGCTCTCTCTTACTACCTTGCCATATGGAAAAAAGTGTAAAGCAAAGGATAATTCGACTTATTTGGTTGCTTTTTAAATTAGCCAAATATTACGTGTTATTCGGTCGAATATAAATTGTGTTTAGCGACTTCTTCAAAACAGTTTCCAAAAACCGTGTACTCAATAAATTTATTTTTAAGTTATACATCTATCGGAAGCTGAACATTTGATACTTTAATCTAAAGGCATCTGAAGTAAAAATATACACAGTAACATTATGCTTATCTATTAGAAATATATTTAGTATACAAATACATAAATACGTAAATACATAGCTTCACGCTTTATCCCGCATATAGCAGGATACGCAGAGGGAACTTAGTGTTAAGACACTCCGTTTCCCACTTTCCGCCGAATTGAGGCATTGCGCGTTGAGTGGCTGAACTCAACGCCGCGCTTTGCCTTGTTACCAAACCCAGGAAATTAAAAATATCATTTTCAGGAGCGGTTAACGAACCCACAACCTGTCGTGTTTACAGTCGCACGCTTGTGCCTCTGCGCCATATATTAAATCGGACAATAAGTGCAAAAACGAGTGTCTTGACACTAGGTTTTTTCTGACTACTCTGACTAAAGCGTAAATCTGTATTTAAGTGATAGATCTATATAACTTCGATAGAATTTAAGCCAGTAACTACCATATACATTCTGACACACACTGTGCCATGATAATTAGATTTAATTAGTGCTTATAAGTAATATATAGAAATAAGTATACTAATACTTTTTGTTTAAAAGATTAGTAAATCGCGTGTCGCGAGGAACCTTGACCGAACAATTACGATCGTATTTCTACAAAATAGGCGTCTACTTAGTATATGTCAGAGTATGGGGCGAATAATACAAGTAACAGTGGCGAGGCGTCCATACAACTCGATTCCCACCGGCTTGTCTAACTTTTCAAAGTACAAGTTTGAGACCTAAAAAAAACAAAAAACAAGCTCTGACATCTTATAGACCTAAAAAAAAATTGTATAGTGAAATTACGAAATACCTTGACATCCTATACCGATTTCCCTAAATATATCGGCTTCCCTAAATATTACCGGCTTCCCTAAATATACATCGGCTTCCATTAATTTACTAGCTTGCCTTACTAAAACTTTCACCCCTCGCCACTGATAAGTAAATACAATTTTCTCTTAAAAAAATCTGCCTAATGTATATATTATTATATAGGTACACCTATTTTTCTAGTCTATTTATTCAGCTGAATCTCAGAGAACTTTGCTTTCTAATATATAAAATCACAAGAAGAATATATTCTATATATCGTATTTTTTTCCTATGAAAATATATTTTTAAATAATATATATCATACAATATTTTTTCTACGAATGTTAAAGAAAACAAAAAGGAAACATCTCTGTTATTATTATAGAGTTATTAAATTTAATAAAGGTATAACATTTCTTCTAACCAAAGTAAATATCACTTTTTGTACTTAGGATAATTCCCGCACTTTGTCAATCAACAAAGAAAGCTATCAATAAAGAAAGAAGCGGGAAAAAAAATAAAATAATCATTTCCCGAGCTCGAATCGAACCCACTACCTATCGTGTTTACAAAAAGACTGTAATGCGAAATAATGACTTTATTACTTCACATATACTTATTTATAAGTAAATGTTTGTAAAACTTTTCAAATTTACATATTTAAAAGGAATATATATTCCACAGAGCATTCATGATAATAGACTATCTTAGTAAGCTAGCATATCGAATCTTTACCAGTAAAATCAAAACATACTACTCAACTATTGATATCGGAACATAAAAGTCGATATTTGATTGTAAATATATTGTGTAGTTTCTGTTTTCCATTGATAATAATGAAAATTCGAGAAACAATACGAATTTGTTTTATTTTTGTACGTATAGAACATGCTCGTTCCAATTACATACAAATATGTCACTATTCGGACACATGTTTTGTCCTAATTGGTTTCTTGTGACATAAAAAGCTTAGTTAGTTGTTTTTTTTGTATTTAAAAGCAGGTTTTTTTATTAAAATGTTATTTTTGAAAAAATGTCCATATATAAGTGTTATTTTGACCAATGTAAAGCACTAAGCATACTAACATCATAGCGCAGTTTAAAATTGTCTAGGAAAAGAAGAATTAGTTTTGGACATTAAAGTTCCTTTTAAGGAAATATTTTATTGTAAGCGTTATGAATTTGGGGACTCACTACAGTAAGAAAATCGCGGCGTTGAAATCTGCCCTTCAACATGCAATGTGTCGAATTCTGACAGAAAGTAGAGAATAAAGAGTCTTATTTTCTTCATATATACAGTTAAAGTGTGAAGCTACTATTCTTGTTCAAAATGTATATGCTACAATTATATATAATAGCATTCAATTAAACGACTGTAACGCGTTGTACGTGACAGGTTGTGGGTTCGATTCCCACTCCAGGTAATGTAAAGTTATATTTATAATAAATATTTAATTTGTGTTAAAAACGGCGGAACATTATTTGTACTCCTATATATATATATATATATAAATACATATATATATACATATATATATATATATATATTAGTATTTTCATTTCCTGGGTTTGGTTCCGCCACTCATCACGAAACGAGAACGAGGTGTCTTAGCACTAGGTTCTCAGGTTCCCTCTGCTACATGCGGGATACAGCGTGAAGTTATGTAAGTATGTATAACAATAATACTTCTGTCTAAATATTTGAAATCAACATCAAATAACATAACCACGTAACGTATAGCTCAATTCAAGTATATTTACAGTTATTGCGTAGTATATTAGATTTTCTTGATGTACTATATTAACCTCGCACAAATACAGTCCGCGGTTTGGGAATTCGCCAAATTGGAACCCCTGTTTGTGCACGTGCGATGTCTGTTATACATCCACATCGAGATATTGACTGATGAAATATTGCGTTACTCTCTATCAAAAAATGTGAAAACTCATATCCTTTCAAATTATCATGTTCTGGTTCAAAAGAGTTTTTTTTTGACAGAGCGAATATCGTATTTTACATATATACAAAAGATATTTCTTGCATTTTAAAGGGGCCCCTTAAACCTACACGTTGGGTCGTAAGTCCCAGGCACTCTCCAAACTCTTCTCTCTGCAACCCGATGGGCCCGAGACCCGCACTGTGAATACATGGATTGCTAAGAAGTTTCTTCTCAATTATACTTTATTGAAAGTTATAGAAAGTGGTTAGAATTAGAATAAACTAATATTGATTTGACACAAACATATTATGTATATGAAATAATTCTATCATCAAATGACGTATAAGTGGGAATTAGAACACTTAAGCTTTTTTCCTTTCCTCTTGACTACGAGTAAAACACAAAGATTAAAAATGCGTGATAATGACAAAAATCGACAAAATCGAAAAGAAATCTCGTGCATCGCTATTCTATTTGCTCCATCGATTGCACTAACTAACTCTACAACGCTTAAAACTCTCCCAAACTTTGGTCAAAACCAATTTTGTTCAATTAACTGAGAAAAAAAGTCAAAAATGTTTGTTTGTAAAACTGTTAGAAGCATAAACTGTTCCCTTCAGTTCGTTTTTAGTGGTTTTACAGTATGAGTCAAGCTATCAGTGTTTTATTGGAGCATTGTTTTAACGTTTCCCATTACCATTGCCTTTATAGCATTTTCATAGTTTTCCAATTACGTGAATATTTAAGTGGATACTTGTATTTATGAAATACTGGATAGCCAAGTAAGATACTGTATATAAATTGTAACCTATGTGTTAATCTGAAGAAGATAAATTAATGTAAAGTTTCATCTAGTTCTGTTCAGTAATTTTAGCGTGAAAAAGTAACAAGCATCCGTCTATTTTTGTCTGTCTATCGCATTAAAAGTATTTTTAGTGTAGACCTTCATTTTCTGTATCATTAATATATGTGAATGTTTCAGATTCAAAATTTGCTTGAAATTGGTACTATTTTATATTTTGGATGATAAGCTTTATTCTTTATATTATGAGAATGAACTAAAGTGTTAAGACACTCCGTTGCGTGACATTGCATATTAAGGGGTCGAATTCAACGCCTCGCTTCGAATTCTTTTTCTATAAAGTAAAGCTTCGAACCAGAGTAATAATTTAATTTCTTTATAGTTACTTGACAAATAGATTACAAAGAGAATTGCAGGTAGATGAAGACGGAAATTGAAAACGTGCTAGCTTCTACCACAAATGCACCTGCTGCAACTAAGCAACGAGGTCTAGAGAATTAAATGAATTTGAATATGATATTTAAATTATAACCAAACCTCAAAGCTTTGTTTCAATGTTTTAGCTTTATTAAGTAACAAACGTATGAAATATCTAAATGAAATTTAAAAAAATAATTCTTGAAGGAAAAACATTTTTTTAGCTTCACGCTGTATTCCGCATATAGCAGGGTAGGCAGAGAGAACCTGAGAACCTAGTGTTAAGACACTCCGTTTCACACATTCCGCCGGATTGACGCCTATCATGGCGCAGAGGCACAATCGTGCGACTGTAAACGCGACAGGTTGTGGGTTCGATTCCCACTCCAGGAAATGTAAAACTTTAGTATTTTCATTTTCTGGGCTTGGTAACAAGGCAAAGCGCGGCGTTGAGTTTCGCGACTTAGCACGTAATGCCTCAATTTAAAGGAGAAACCTTATACTCCGTAACTTGTAAAAAAAGGAGGTTCTCGATTCGACTGTATTTTTTATCTGTGTTACTGCATAACGCTTTGCTGGGTGAACCGATTTTGATGATTCTTTTTTTATATGATAGCTAGTACTTCTAATGTGATTTTATATATATTTACTTAAGACGATAACGAATTGATTTTGCTAACGAGTAGCTTTTGAGTTATTCGTAACAACTTAGCTTTTAGAACATTTGTTTAATTCTTTTTTCTTTTTCCTATTAAGACTTTAACTATTAATAATAAAATAGCTTCCAGTCGGTTAAAAATAACTTTTGTTTGAAAGCTTTAAATGGTATAACGGCGGATTCTGGATTTGACGCGTCTCAAGTATCCTACGAGAGCTGAAGTCCTCAAGATTGTTCATAGAGAATTAGGAACGAACGTGACATGCGCGGAAACGCTTGAAACGTTACTGAATATTCAAGAAGCTTTAGTATATTGAGAACTACAGTTGGTTATTTTGTTTGAAACTTAATTTATGTTTCTATATTTTTAATTATGTGCCTATATGTATAGTATAAGTCGTTGTAGGCATAATTTTTAGTTATTAAGAAATCGGCGTGAAATGACTCGACTGGATTACATAACAAAATATATTATTTTTTGTAAACTTGAAACCTTAGCAAGCAATACACATTCTAACAGGGGTTATTTTTAAATAAAGTAATATAATTAATAAAAAGACTCGAAAACTAATTTAAACTTGTCAATTTTTATGAGAAAATACTTCAGTGTGTTTTTTACATTACATACGCATTACATACATACATACGCATTTACGCTGTATCCCGCATATAGTAAGGCAGGCAGAAGGCACATAGTGTTAAGACACTCCGTTCCCCACTTTGCGCCGAATTAAGACACTGCGTACTGAGTGGCGGAACTCAACGCCGCGCTTTGGCTGTGTTTTTTATTTTATTTTAATTTTTTTTTACTTTAAATAAGCCCCAAGGTGCACATTACCTTTACGAAAACCATTTTCAAATTCTATGTTCCTTTAGATCTATTAAAAGAGTGACATCTTTATTGCAAATGTTATTTGCAGTATCAATGTAAGATTAAATTTTGCATAGTACAGTATGATATTAGGCAGACTGACAAACGTGTATGACGTTATGAAGAAATATATGAAGAAGTTACATTCTTCTAGCCTCAAGCGTTAAGTTTAAAAATAGGTCGCTTGTCCTTCACGAATCCTTACCAAGGAAGTTAAAAAATAGCGAAGTAAACTTAGCTTGTTTTTAGTCCTTTTTTTAGTTCTATTGTATTTTGCTAACTTTACAAACCTTTGGGAAATATATACGAGTAGAGTACCTTGCACTGCACGTTGAGATTAATACGATTCTTCCATATTTCTGTTCTGCATGTAGTCAGATAGAAATTAGTGTCGAGTCACTTCGTTCTTCAATAGGGCAAACACGAAAACTTGCGACAAAGTATTCGTATCGTTATCGAAAGAATTTGTATGGGAATTAAAAAGCGCCCCTACCGTGCGTAAGAGAAACTAAAGTTTTCCCATACAAAATGCTTTCGATAACAATACGAATACTTTGTCGCAAGTTTTCGTGCTTACCTTACAGTTTTAACCTGAACTCGGGACATTGCACGTTCTGTGACGGAACTCAACGCCACGCTTTATATTACCACTAAAGTGATATTAGTACATGATTTAAATGTCTCGAATGGGAATCGTACCCATAACGGGTGTTAGTAGTGAGACGCCGTCCCACTGCGTTACTATGGGCTCTTTAGTGTATTTAAAGCGTTGAAATCTATAACTTGACGTAGATAGTTTTAAGTATCATGTTATTGTTACTAATAAGAACTACGCTTTAACTAACTCCAAAAAGAAGAAGATTCTCAATTCGACTGTATTTTTAATATGTGTTACCGCATATCTTTTTTTTGGGTGAACTGATTTTGATGGTCTTTTCTTATATAATAGAACTTTTGATGCGTAGTTTTTGAGTTATTCGTAATATGCTCACTTTTCAGTGCATTTTATTTGAAGTCAGTTTTATTTTTGTTAAAATCTAAATTATTCGCTACCTAATCTTAAAATACATATTTTCACTATAATTATTGTATTATTATTATACCATTACTTAGATAACTCAAATAAATTAGCAGAAATTAGGGTACAAGCGTAAAAATATTAAAAGCCTCGACTTAAGCTCTATTTTCTTAATATTTAAGATTCCTCTTATAATTCCCAAAGTATATTATGAAAGAGATTTCATTTTAATAATTTCACCTGAATAATTTTATCAACAATTTAGGAGCCTAATGGAATTACCTAAGAAATAAATTGCCTGGAAAAACTGAAAAATTCGCGACGAAATTTAACAGGTTATAAGAGAAGGTTACTTCTTGGGATTAAATTTAAATAGTAGAGTAAAGCCATCTTCCGCCAAATATTGTGGTATAAATTATTTATTATAATCCTATTAATTTTATAAATGTAAAAGTTTGTGAAGGCGGAATGATGTTTGTTACTTTTTTTTAGCTTCACGCTGTATCCCGAACATAGCGGAGTAGGCAGAGGGAACCTGAAAACCTAGTGTCAAGATATCCCATTTTCTTTTAACAATTCCATTCCCCACTTTCTGCCGAATTGAAGCATTGCGTACTGAGTGGCGGAACAGAACGCCGCGCTTTGCCTTGTTGTTTGTTTCTTTTTTCCCAAAAAATCCTAAATGGATCTAGATGAAATTTTACAGTAATATAGACCTTACAAATTATAAAGATTTTATGTAATTTTGGTAAATTATACGTTAAGTATAATGTAGTTTATATTAATGCGATAAAGGTATCATTATTTCACGCTTTATATTGCATAGCATGGTTGGCAGAGAGCAGTCAGAAAACCTAGTGTCAAGAGATTCGGTTCTACGCTAAAAGTAACATAATCGTATGATATCTCTTTTTAAAATATTTTACTCAACCACGTTCAGTTGGAAACGGAAACAATTTTTTTGATGTAAATAAAATCATATTATTTGCATAACACAAGTTTTAAAAAAAAATTTTACGAATCACATAGCCCTGACCTTATTTATGTTGTTTCAAACGATTATAAGAATTTGTAAATTCATTCAACCTTGCCATATACGAGTAGTATTATAGAAGGCATGTTAATATTTTTTTACAATATTTGGAGTAGAGCATCTGACTGGGAAATCAAAAACATTTAAAAAAAATCTTTGTAAGCAATCTGACTTAATCTATCAGAGCGAAAATTGACACTCCGTCCACCGCTTTCCACCTTTGTAAATGACAGAACTCAACGCCACGCTTTGTTTTACCCTGAGAAATGAAAATAATCAGTCTTCCTAGGGATGGGATCGAATCGATAACCAATTGCATTTACAGTCAAAAGTAGTCCTACTGTGCCACGAAGGCCTTTTTATGGATGGGGAACGAAGAGCTTTGTAACTAGATTCTCTCTATTCTACCTTATACCCTGCTATAGAAGATAAAGCGTGAAACTCAAAATAAACATTGAACCTACAAATATTTTAAACAACTGCGCCATTATGAATTTAAATAAAACAATAATTACGATTTTAACAATAAAAAAAACCGACTTCAAATAAAGTGCACTAAAAGTAAAATTATTACAAATAACTCAAAAAATACTCGTCAGATCCTAACTAAACTTAAATACCACCACCTCTACCACATTAAACGCATTAGCTTTCATATAAAAAAAGAATCATTAAAACTGGTTCACCCAGTAAAAATTAATAAACACACATAAAAAAACATAAAAGTGGGGAACGGAGTGTCTTAACACTAGGATCCCTCTGTCTACCCTGCTATATACGAGATACAGCGTAAAGCTATGAATGTATGTATGTAAAAACACAGTCAAATTAAGACCCTTCTTCTTTTTTTAAAGTTGGTCAAAAAATTCCCATTTCAAACGTTTTCATTCTAGGTATACGAATGTTTTCTTTAGAAAGTATACACGTTTAAAAAATAACGTAGCTCCTTGAGTATGAGAATTAATTCGACGGCGGGAATGAAAAGATTACCTCGCGGGAATACTCATTGTTATATTTTATACAATTCATAAGCAAACATCGTATCGTCTGCTACAAGAGTTTGTTTTGTTTGTACTACTTACGTTTTCGACGTTCTATATATTATATTTGTATAGTGGATATGTGATATGGCTTTAATTATAAGAGAGAGATAAACTAGGAATTATGTTTGTAATTATTTTACGCCTGTCTGTAACGCCTATCGTGGCGCAGAGGCACAAGCGTGCGACTATAAACGCGACAGGTTGTGGGTTCGATTGCCACTCCAGGAAATGGAATTTTTCATTTCCTGGATTTAGTAATAAGGCAAAGCGCGGCGTGGAGTTCCGCCACTCAGCGCGCAATGCCTCAATTCGGCGGAAAGACGGGAACAGAGTGTCTTAACACTAGGTTCCCTCTGCCTACCCTGCTATATGCGGGATACTGCGTGAAGCTATGTATGTATGTCGTGTTTTGTCTTATAAAAAAGGGTATAGAGAATAACTTCCTTTTCCCCTTTTTTGATATATAACAATAATAATAATAAGTCAGTGTTATTTCTAAAAGAAGTTTCTGAAAGAAGTTTAAAATACTAACAATGAAACGTAAATACGTAATTATTTAATATTCATACATAAATAGCAGTTAGAAATAGAAATGTCGTGACGTAAATCTGATATAAGATTATATAAGTTTTGATTTTATGTGAGCATTTCCTTTGAATTAACCTTTTTAGGAATAAATGACCTAATAAAGTTATATTTGGTAGAACAACAAACGAAAGTAATAGTGAATGTTTTATAAGATTTTGTTGGCAATATAATATTACTAACGCCTGTCGTGACGCAGAGGCAGAAGCGTGCGACTGTAAACGCGACAGCTTGTGGGTACGATTCCCACTCTAGGAAATGGAACTTTACATTTTCCTGGGTTTGGTAACAAGGCAAAGCGCGGCGTTGAATTCCGCCACTCAGCACGCAATGCCTCAATTCGGCGGAAAGTGGGGAACGGAGTGTCTTAACACTTCCCTTTGCCTACCCTGTTATATGCCGGATACAGCGTGAAGCTATGTATGTATACTCGTATATGTATTTTCTATTTCCCATTTTGGTATTAGGTCGTCATCGTGGCCTGAGACAGTGTCTCATTGTGTAGGTTTGACTTCTGCTGGAGGCAATGACTTTTTTTTGCTTCACACTGCACCCCACATATAACAGGGTAGGCAGAGGGAACCAGATAACCTAGTGTTAAGACACTCCGTTCTCTTTCAACATTTCTGTCTTATGTAATACTTACAGTAATTCTCTTTATTTATCTTAATAACAAAAAGATAAGCATAAACCAAATTGGGGATAAAATTTATGCCCTATATATTCTCCAAGAGCACTAAAACATTTAACAAACAAATAGCAGTACTAGATAAAACGTATTAGTTAAGCTAATGTTAACTTGAGCTGTAAAGGTATACAACTTCGAACACAAGAAGTGGAATAATGAGGCCATTTGAAACTTAGGCCGCCGATTTGTCTAACCCGAGCTTTGGTTCTACGATACAATAAAATACTAACGTATATTTTGTTAATGTAGATAGTATTTTTTTCTAGAATCCTATTTTTTTTTTAAATATCTTAGTAAATGTCTTTGGAAAATTTGATACGATGAATATATATTTTATGTAACTTTAAGCTTTTTCGCGCATAGCAGGGGTTAAAGAGAATGTAGTGCAAAAACACTCCGTCCTTCCCGCCTTAATCGATATATTGGGTGTAGAGTAGCGGAAATCAACACCTTTCTTTCTAGAACGTGAAAATAAGTTAATTTAAATATGATCAATTCACATACATACATACATAGCCTCACGCTGTATCACGCATATAGCAGGGTAGGCAGAGGGAACCTGAGAACCTAGCGTTAAGACACTCCATTCCCCACTTTCCACCGAATTGAGGCATTACGTGCTGAGTGGCGGAACTCAATGCCGCGCTTTGGCTTCTTACCAAACCCAGGAAAATGAAAAATTCCATTTCCTGGAGTGGGAATACAACCCACAACCTATCGCGTTTACAGTCGCACGCAAGTACTCCTGCGCCACGACACGCGTTAATTGATCAATTCCCCGAGTGGAAATCATCAAATTCATTATCGCTGGTCTTTTCAGTCAGACGCAGTCCCACTGCGCCACTATGGTCTCTACAATATTTTTAGATTCAAATTTTGTACTTAGAATTTCATCCACTTGACATTTTTACCATCTATATTTGATTTAGGCCAATTTAGTATTTAAATAAATATTTTTCTAATTACTTTTATTTAGACAAACAAAGTACATCAGTGTAAATTAATTAAAAATATTGATTTTTCTTCAATCAAATTGAATTTTGTAAAGTATTCTAAACCTGACTCGAGTTTATTGGTTATTTTAATACCACCCTAAGGCAGTAAGACGAAATTTTGATAGAAGCAGTTTTAAGCTACCCACCCACTATTACATAGAGCTATAACGTACTATAGTTAATAACTGAGTCCCAACTGGCCTCAGTTATTAACTACTGACACAAAGGTACAAGGGTGTGACTGTAAACGCAACAGGTTGTGGGTTCGACTCCCATTTCCGGGAAATATTAAATATACTAATTTCTCATTTGGGTGACAAGTCAAATCGTGGCGTTGAGTTTTGCTACGTAATGCC
This sequence comes from Philaethria dido, assembly GCA_033558755.1. Classification (NCBI taxonomy): domain Eukaryota; kingdom Metazoa; phylum Arthropoda; class Insecta; order Lepidoptera; family Nymphalidae; genus Philaethria; species Philaethria dido. The sequence goes on from JAKGSA010000605.1 coordinate 50,428, forward strand.
TGAATTCGGCAGAAAGTGAAGAACGGAAATGTTAGTAGATCGGAGTATAACACTAGGTTCTCAGGTTCCCTCTGCCTGTATGTCCGGAATACAGCGTGCGCGATACAGCTAAAAAATAAATAATATTTACAAAACGTTAAATATAGTATGCGTAAGTATATGGAAAGAAAAGTAAAAAAGACATTAGCCTGGCCATGACACACATAAAGCTCATGCTTTACTATTTATTCATATATATGGTAAAACAGGGAAGTTACTAGAATTCCAATTTATAACAAATATGACGTTAAGTATTTTCTTCTACAATTATGTTTAGGTATATGACACAAAAGATTAAAATATATTGAATCCTATGTTTTATATTTTTATACGAATATTTTATGTGACTGCTTCGGTATGTATGCTTACTTAATATTATAATATTATTTACTATTATAAACTAAACGCTAAACTATTTAAAGCTATAATATAAAACAAATTCAGTGGAAAACGAGCATCGCGAGGGAGTTTTTTCATATCTGCAAAGAAAAGGGATATTTTATTTGAAACTCTTGATGAAACATCGCTTTATAGGGGAATAAAGAAATGTCAGCGAAGGGACCTTTTAAGCCAAGATTTGTGCACGCTTGTATTGACTGCAAAGACTCAACCCTTCTACTATATCAACTATATAAGTTTTGTATATTTTACTGACGATGTTGTAGCTCAGTTGTTGGAATATCTGACAGTATGTGATTTTGGGTTCTATAATTGTTAGGGAGAACACTTATTTAAAGAATATTTAAGTTTCTCCAAGCTTCATGTATTATCTCAGTTAACGGCACTATACTTGTCATATTTATTTTGATATTTAAACCATGATTAACAAGCCAACAAGAAATATAATAAATAGGAAAGTATAAGGGTGGATGGATGTTCATCATTTTTACATAACGACTTTGCGTACTTTGTCTATAATATAGTTACTTCCATTTAAAGTGAAATTTCAGTATGGATTTTCAGAAGCAATTCTATTACTATATGTAAAGAATATCGAAGTAGCAATATTAATTTGGTGATAATTTGTCGATCTTTTAGAGTCTTCTTAAGTTATTCTTAATTAGTTTCTGCCCACAACTAGCTAGCGTGGACTATTTGACACCTTCCGTACTAGTTCAATTTACAAATTGTTAATATTGAAATCTGGACCGCCACCGCAACCGCCAGTATCAAAATTATAACGCCTCTACCACAAAGTTAGCTATGCTTTTGTTAACTTAATTTTACTTTATACACAAATATTATGAATTTAAAAGCTCTTTTTGAAAGGTCTTTTATAGTTTAGTTTTTTTTGGTGCTATATATAAAAATCAGTTATGAAATATATTTCACCCAGTCAGCTTTACAAAAGTTTAAGTGTTAAAAAAACAGACACATATTCCATTTTTGTCTTTCATTACCCTAAATTATTTTTTTATAAATATATTCAATGTACCGACAAACGATTTTTATTATTTTCTTATAGTAAAAATAATAATTCATCTCTTGACTTGTTCCTCTAAAATACAAATCTATAACTATTACCTAAAAACAGTTTCAATTTAATTTCTTCCTTTACAATAATAATCCCAAGAAAACTTATACTATACGTTGAAACACAAAACCTCAAGCTCTTAAGGTTAACAAAGGCATCAATCATCAGCAGACATGAGCCCTCGCAAGTCAATTTGAATTCCCTCCGCCATCCATCTTGTAAAACGTCCCCTTGGATCAATTGAACCACATACTGGTGTGTGTATATATTTAATATGGCAACTTTGCACTTTTTTATAAATCAAAGCTATTTATTTTAAATTTTTTGATAAATTATACTTTTCCTTTGTTTTCCATCTATTAAGTCATAGTAAATTAATTTTAGCTGACGATAGCAAAACCAATACTTTCTATATTACTAAAGTTTCAGGCCAGTGTATGGTAGTGCAACGGGACCGCATCTGACTGGAAGCACGATTAATCGTAGGTGTAATCTCTCCTTAGAGGTATGATTTTATTAAAATTATTTTCATTTTCTCACTCTGTCAAGGCAAAGCGCGGCGTTGAGTTCCGCCACTCAACGTTTTAGGCAGAACGCTTTCCGAGAATGAAGCTTTAGGTGTATGTAAAAAAATTATACAAAATAATAATTCAAGAAAAAGTAATTATATATTTAAAAAAATATTTCAAGAATTAGATTTAAAAATAAAAGGTAATATCAGCTATGAACAAGGCATGCAAGATCACAGTTATATTAAACAGAACATTACAAGAAATGTATTCCAACCACGCAATGACAAAAGGACGTACCCTTCAGCACGCCATTGTAGTCATTTGCAACTGTTGAATAAATGAACATTTCATAAAAATACTAGAATATTTATGTTTTTCTTGAAAAGATTTCATGTAAATACATACTTTTCAAACATGAAATAATTAAATTTTTATTTAAACTTTAACATTTCTCCCGTTTTGTGGAAAATAATATTTATCTAATAACATTCTGTTCTACATTTTTAGTGAGTGAGATAGGAGACTTTCTAAATATAATCATCCTCCCTGGAACGCCTGTCGTGGCGCAGAGCCACAAGCGTGTGATTGTAAACGCGACAGGTTGTGGGTTCGATTTCCACTCCAAGAAATGTAAAAGTTTAGTATTCTCATTTCCAGGGTTTGGTAACAAGGCAAAGCGCGGCGTTGAGTTCCGCCACTCAGCACGCAATGTCTTAATTCGGCGGAAAGTGGGGAACGGAGTGCCTTAACACGAGATTCTCCGGTTCCCTCTGCCTACCCTGCTATGTGCGGGATACAGCGTGAATCTAAAAAAAGGTTTTCTTCAGTCAGGCTAGCATGACAGGCTACATCACCCAACACACAGCTTCAAATAACAGAAATTTTAATATTGGTAATTGGTTCTAATTATTGTAGACAAAATACGTACATTACAAAACAAATAAAACAGTTTAAATTGTAATTCAAAATAAATTAGTACACAAGCTTCTAGTCTGCCTCGGCCTAAATCCCTTGTGTGTTCTCAGGCTGTGTATAATTTATTTGTACTTAGCATAAATAAACTTTAATAGATATTTATTATTACGACCATCATGGCGCAGTGGAACAGCATCGAACTGTAAATGTGATCGATTGTGAGCACGATGCCCATTCGGGGGACAGAATTATATTTTAATTGTTTTCATTCCTCCTCGCTGTTAAGACAAAGCGCGGCGTTTACTTCCGCCACTCACTGAATGTCTCGATTTAAGGCGGACCATGGAATGCCTTGACATTAGATTTTCTCTTATTACCCTACTTAGCAGGATAAAGCGTGATTTTCAGAAAGAAAATATCAATGTAATTACATGCATAGCTTCACGCTGTTTCCCACATATAGCAGGGTAGACAGAGGGAACCTAGTGTTAAGACACTCCGTTCCCCACTTTCCGCCGACTTGAGGCATTGCGTGCTGAGTGGCGGAACTCAACGCCGCGCTTTGCCTTGTTACCAAACCCAGGAAATGAAAAATTCCATTTCCTGGATGGATCAATGTAAATGTACTGTACCTTACATTTTATTTATCTCCAAATATAATATTCCTTCTATATAAGATGTAACTAGGTAAATAATTTTATTTCGATATCATTATATTTTTGTACGCGCTCTTCATTTTCCATCTATTATAAAGTCATTGAATAATATATAGCAGAACTCAGCGCCGTACCTTGCACGTAAAATAAAAACCTTGTACAAAAATTATATTGTTACTACAGATTCATTTAGAACTATTGCAATCACGAGAAATAAAAAACCTACGAGATTTTTCCTTTCAGGTGCTGTTTTAAAGCTTTTGTTTAGCATTCTTGACGTTTGTATTATAAAAAATATTCATGGAAGAATAATCATAAAAAGCCAGGCGACACAAAATGTTTTGATTTCGGGCGGAAAGTGGAAAACGGAGTGTCTTGACACTAGGTTTTCTCCCTAGAGGACTATCTGCAGTTAACTACCCCGCTATGGACGAAAAAGCGTGAAGCTATATGTATTATTCATATCATTTTCGATTACTTGAATCATGGTTTATGAGTAGACTCGCTTTGCTTTATTATAAAAAAAGCAGAAAGAATCAACACACGAGGGAAATAATATAACAACGTAAACAAAAACAGACGTAATAGACTAAGATTAAACACTAGAAAAGTGCTTTAACTAGAATATTTTAAAGTATTTTTCTTGTGCACTAGACGCTTAAATTAAAGTTATCTTTTAGACATCTGGCTTCAGGCGTAGTTATGCTTTACGTAACCCTTACAAAGTCTGAAGAGTTTAATGTACTTCTTGTTATGAAACTTAGTTATTTAAATATATACGTGATTTGGAAGAAAATTTGGTTTCAAGATTATGTTTCCTTTTTTGTTTTATTTTTCTTGTTTCTATTGGAACTAGTGTCCCCGTAAATGCGTTAATGACGCATTGTGTAGTGACGTATATCACTTTATATAAATATGGATGTCAAACCATGGTAATGAGAATAACATTTATTTTGTTAATTTAATATACTTTTTATTCATTATTTACAAAAAATAGCGTTCTACACTTCTTCTCTATATAAACTATAAGTGTGCCAAGTTTCATGCTCCTCCGTTCGAATAATTTTAGTGAAAAGGAATCCAAAACTTTGTTTTTTACTGCTTTGTATTTATATACGAGTATAGATTAATTTGATTAAATATTACAAAAAAGACACTCGCGTGTCCAAATTTCACCTTTCTCCGTCTATATATGTCTTTGGTTTCAGCTTTTGTGATGTTTGTCAGTGACTTAGTGACGAAAGAGGTTTAAAGCTTCACACTTTTTTCTGCTTAACAGTTTAGGCAGACAAAATCTAGTGTTCAAACACTCTGTTCTCTTCTTTTCGCCTGAAATCGATACATTGTAAGTTTAGCGAAACCCAACGCCGTGCTTTTTCTCACGAGAAATTTGAAATGAGAATAAGGAAAATATAATTGAATCGGTCATTTCAAAAACCACTTAAGTCACATTTTTTCCAAAATGCGTTTTTTTTGCAGAAAATGCTTCCTCAAAGGTAGATGCGTAATCTGGGTAACAACTTCTATTTCACTTCCATCAACTAAAGCCTATGATTTGAAAGTACCCATCAATAAAAAAAAAATAGATGATTTAAAACAAGTTGAAAATAGCATTCTGGAAGAGCATATGCCATTTTCTAACAACATTTTTAGCTGGCCAACTGCAATTATTGAAAATAATCCAGATGAGAATGATGGAGAATATGACTATGTACCATAAAAATATTAAAAAATAACCAGTTAATGTATCTAAAATGTTTTTTTTTTTTTAATCTTATTTATTTTATAAGTCATACATCAAGTGATTAAGTCGACTTAAAATTAATAACAATATTGCTTAAACTCTAGGTGTTACGTTATCAGTTGGGATTACTACTTAATTAGATTTTTTATAATAATAAGATCTAAGAGACAATGAGTCTATGACGAAGCTTACAAATTTATCACTATGTTCGGCAGAGAAGCCTGAACTTAAGATTTGACGGAAAAAGAAGAGAAGCTCACCCCTAGAGCATCGAGTTTCATTTAAGAAATCCAACCTAGATTGTTCGTTGATTTTACACTCAAGAACTAAGTGTAGGAGGTCCTCTTCTCTCTCACATCGTTTACAGTTTGGATCGTCTCTTTTCCTCATAATGAAGTTGAACTTGTTGAGTGGGATGTGATAAGTACGAGTTCGAAAGCAAATAGTTAAGTATTGTCTGTTGAGGTTTTTTGAGGCAAACCAAGGTTCACGTGGAGGTTCGTCTACAATGTTGTCACTAAACCTATTCCTTGCTAAAACAACATAAGTCAAGAACTGTTTTTCAGATGTTTTTCATTATTTCTATTAATAAACTGTAAAGATTATACGCTATTTTAATTTCTTATCACTCAAATACTAAACTAAACATTAAAAAGCCCTTTAAAACTCATTTGTTTGTGTATGAAACAGTTTTTTTTAATTTCTGAAAAATTATAATTCTGTGACTTATGAGATTTTTGAAATGACCGATTCAATTGTTCCCCCGAGTAAGTATCGAACCTACAACAACCACGACGAGAGTCAGACGTCGTCCCACTGCACCATGATGGCTACTGTAACTCAATTATTGTATTAAAATAACAAATAACTACAATATATTTCAATTTAATCACAAATAATATGCCAGACTACTTTATAGTCAAGTAGTAAAAGAAGTCAAATGTAATACTCAAGTCGTCACAAAGGACCTCTAGCTGCATGCTATAAACTTTTCTATAAACTACTTAATTCGTTTTCATCGATTGAAACAGTTTTCAAATGACTATTTTATTAAGCAGGAAAAGCGTTTAAAGCTTTGTGTCTAGATGTAGAAAGTCAAGTATAACAATATTACTAAAATAGTGAAACGCCTGTCGTGGCACAGAGGCACAAGTGTGCGACTGTAAACGCGACAGGTTGTGGGTTCGATTCCCACTCCAAGAAATAGAATTTTTTATTTCCTGGGTTTGGTAACAAGACAAAGCGCGGCGTTAAGTTCTGCCACTCAGCACGCAATGCCTCAATTCGGCGGAAAGTGGGGAACGGAGTGTCTTAACACTAGGTTATCAGCTTTCCTCTGCCTACCCTGCTATATACAGGATCAGCGTGAAGCTATGTATGTATGTGTATGAATATTGTGAATAAAGTCTTCATAATGACAAAAACAGAGTAATTTTTCACTAACCTCTCTGCTTCCTACATTAAATACAACAGATGTATGAAAGTAAGCTTCTCACTGTATCCCGCACATAGCAGGGTAGGCTGAAAATCTAGTGTTAAGACACTCGATACCAGAGAACCTTGTGTTACGACTTAAGGTCTTCGCTCTTCTTTCGAATTCGATATACTGTATGTTGGTTCAACTGGCACGTTCGAAGCGCCATAATTAAAGAACTGAACTGAAATGTTTTTTGAGTAGCGGATCTCAACGCCGCACTTTATGTTGCCACCTGTTGGCCTCTTAGAAACCGTCCAAACGCTCTGACCACTAAGCCATACGTTCTACATCCGGCTGCGTCAAAACTCTTATAAGCTTGTTACAACATATTTATGTTGTTAGCAACTCTGTAGAGAGATTTTTACAAATTTCTGCTATCCAAAGATTATTTCAAGGAACAATCATTTGGCAAGAGAGAATGCTATTTATTAAATATTTTTGAAATTTTAAAGTGTTAATCATACACTTAGGAAACGAAAAACATATTTAGAAAACGTATAAAAACTTGAACGCATGTAGAACGCATG
>JAKGSA010000605.1:57873-87965 GCA_033558755.1 Philaethria dido
TATGTTTTTCGTTTCCTAAGTGTGGGATTAACACTTTAATCTTCAAACATATAGTCGAATTGAGAACCCTGCCTTTTTTGGATTCAGTAAAAAACAAACAAAGTATGTCCTTATCTATTTCGCCACTTCAACCGTTGTAGATTTTAATTGGTAACTTTTGGCTTAGCCCATAGTTTCGTGATTAATCTCCGCTTCGGGCAAAACAAACGAGGACGGATTACGTTTATGAATAAAGCTATACTATAGATACTTAGTTACATCCAATTTATATATTGGGTTAACATTTAGAATATTTTGGCTTTAAATTTTATAGTTAGACCATCATGGCGCAATGGGACAGCATTCTTATTGTAATCAAGACTGGTTATGGGTTCGAATCCTACACCACCCACTTGAATATGTTAAAAATTATTCTCATTTCTTCACTCGGTAAATCAAAGCAAAGCGTAGATTTCCGATACTTAACACGCATGTCTCAAACTCGGACGGAAAACGGAGAAAACGGAGTGTCTTGACACTAGGTTCTCTTCGCTATGCGAGATAAAACATGAAGCTAAAAAAAGTTATAATTCCATTTATAATTAGACAATCTAACACCATTATGTGTCGTCAAAATTATGGAAATTAAAATCAAACATATTTTTTTAGTCTTTACGCAGCCCTTGAATTTTGTATTATAGGCAGAGGTACTTTATAATATGTGATGTATTTTTTGTTCTTCAATGACTATTCTGAATTACTTATGTACTAAATTCATATAAACATGTTATAAATAAGAGGGATATAACACCTACACATTATTCTCAGTATAATTTGGATCTAGTGCGATCAAGCGTTCTGTATTCACCCTAATTCTGAGCCTAAACTGTTTGCAAAACTTTGTTTGTTGTACGAGTATATGACCCTGAAATATCATACCCTATATTTGGTATTAACTAATGACTTACTGTCACTTCCACCCTATATATATAAAAAAACAGCTTCACACTTTATCCCGCATAGCAGGGTAGTTACGTAAAATTAATAGCATAATAATTTTAAATATGGCACCTCCTAAATTACTGCAGTACAAGCAAAAATATATTAATAAAAAAATAATAAAAACAGTATATATTACATACGTCAAATATAAACAAAGTACTGCATAAACAGTAGTAAGTGATAAGAAACAGAATCTAAGAAAGTATGTTAAAATCTTTAATATAAGATTATAGGTATTAAGCATAAGTTGTTAAAGTAGAAACATTTTATGGTTAATTTAGTTATATGTATCGGTTAATTTAGTGGTTAAGATAGAACAAAAACAATAGAATTTAAACAAATTCACAGATAAGAGAGACGTAAAACTAGGAAAATTAATTAAATTAAATTTGAATAAAACGCGCAATTCCCAAAATATTAAAAAAACTAAGTAATTATAGAAATAATATCAAATACTTGTCAACTTATGGAAATATTAAACCTACAAATAAATAAATTAATTAAAAAATAAAATTAAGAGTTGAAAGTAACATAAACTAAAAATTTAAAAAAAAATGAGTACAACACATTAATTCTTTGGAACAAAAATCAAAAGTACTACTAAAATTTCTAGTCCAGCCAGGGGCCCACGGGTGATAAAATAAAAAAAAAGCAGGGTAGTTAGAGAGATCCTAGTGTTAAGACACTCCGGTCGCTGCTTTCCGCCCAAATTCAATTCAACATTAAATACAAAAGATGCGTGAAAACTGATGTTAAGAGCTTGTTAAAACACTCCGGTCTCTGTTTTTCACGACTACGATACATTGTGTTTTGAGTGGCGGAACTCAACGCCGAAACGTCTCTTGCCAGAGTAAAGAAAAGAAAATAATCAAAATAGAATCATTCCTTCAAGTGGGAATCGAACCCACAACTAATTGCATTTACAGTCAGAAACTGCCCCACTATACTACAATGGCCTCTAAAATACGTACATATCAGAATAAATCACTTAGTACGTACTAAAGGGCTCCATTCCAAAAATCCACAAACAGTAGCTTGTCTACATAAAGAGATGTTGGAATCAAACAAGTTAAGAGAAGAAAGTTTTAAAGTCCATTTGCAAGCGGATATCGATCTGGCAAGTTTACCCATGCCTTAAGCATGTCCCTTCAGCAAAGTAAGGGGGAGACCTTAAAAGTTGTGCTATTGTAATGTTTTTCGTGAACATTGGCTAGGGTTGGTATGTAGCTACGTAGTGGAGTAAATTAAGTTTTTATACTGTGTTTTAGTGTCACGTTCTATTTCTAATTTAGTGCTATGATCAATTTTGGATTTCAATTATTATAGAATATAAGATGAATTTGAAAATTTGAGTCTGAATCTCAACATGATTGGTTGTGGGTTGTATTTCCACTCGGGGGAATGATAATATTTTTAATAGCGCGACGCTGAGTTCTGCCACCTAAGACCTAATATCCCAAATTCAGGGAAAGCAGGGAATGGAATGTTTTGACACTAGTTTTTCTTTACCTACTCTGCAGGATAAAGTATGAAGCTGAAAAAAAGAAACAAAAGTTAAAAGTTATAATTAAAACAGCTTCCTTCAAATCCAAAATTTGTCTAAAATATATGGCTACTTATCCATAAGGCCGTCATTTCTACATTTGTTTTGTACGTAACTCAAGGCTGCAATTTTTCTATCAATCTATCAGGACGAGTGAAACATTAACATAAATCTCAAATACAAACATTCTCATGAGTTTTCTCACTAAGACTCACAGGCATCACGTAAACTCGCTGAAACCATGCGCCAAAACGGCAATAAATTATATATTACAGTTATAAATTCAGAATTTCTGAAAATACCTATAGTCTAAAGCAATAGTCGCTCTTTATTTACTTTTCTATCTGTTCCATTCAAACATTGTTTAGTGAATCGCGCCCCCGTTTCACAGCTGCTGAAAAAGAAACTCCACTTTCAAAGAGGTTACACAGCATTTTACGCTTACGAATGAAATATTTGACTTTAGCTTTTCCTATATACAAATACCAGTATAAAATTTTGTCACAATATTTTATAGACTATATTTTCGTGTACAAATCCTAAAATTCAATTTTTTTCCCGAAAATTTCGAGAATTTTTTTTTTCTTTTTATTGATAACGGACGGCAAACGAGCAGAAGGACCACCTGATGGTAAGTGGTTACCTTCACCCATAGACATCTACAACACCAGAGATGTTGTAGATGCGTTGCCAACCTAGAGGATACTGATGGAAGGGGAGACAATGTAGTAGTCCACTATCAGAACCACCACATTTTGGGGAAAGGATGGGTGGGAAAGGGGAAAATCTGGCTTACATGCCATCAAACCGGAACACATCATTAGATATTTGGCGGTTCGTCTTTGACATGATAGTGGTCGCGAGCCAGTCGGAGGACGAACCTCCTACCACCTAACACGTCTCTTAAGCTTTCTTTGCTTTTTATGGTCAGTAATTTTTCCTGTACGTTGTCTGATAAAATAATTTCGTGTTTTATTCAATGTCATGAAAATGAGAAATAGATCAAACATATTGATGATTCTCTAACAGCAAATTAATTTATTGCTCATATTTTATAACTAGCCATCATAACATATTTGAGTATTTTCTAACTGAACGAAATAGTTGTAGTTATATTTAAGTTCGGAATGCCTAATAGTTATAACTAGAGGAATTTATACGAAGTGTTTGCTAAATACATGGTAGTGTGTATTAAATTTATTTTATAGATAGATTTTTTGCACTTTCTGCACTTCTTCCCAAAAATTTGGCTAGACTTAAGCATAAACTTTAACTATGCCCAATTTGATACTCCTCCATGCACAATTTTCGAAATTATGTGCCGAATATTTCATTCACATATTAATATATAGATATAGATGATTTGGATATCTAACTAGATGTTAGTCAAAGAGCAAAATTTGACTACCTTAACCTTATTTAAGATGTTAAAAATGCTACGTAGCGGAAATTGAAGCGCGAAGTAACATTATTTTTATTCAAGAATGCTTTCTGCTAGCGAGAAGTGCGTTGATTATTAAATTGAAGTCAGTTTTTCACTTCTTTTATGTAATTGTCAAGCAATACCTGAATAACCCTAATATAATAACCGAGATTACAGTGACATATCCCTCCTTTACGTACATCTCAAAAACGGTAACGGTACAGATAAAAAATCAAAGATAGTAGATTACAGGTCAGTATATTATACTAACGGGATTAATATCCGCTCCCCTTCGAAGTCGTTTCCAAATTTAATAAAAAACATAAGAGAGATGGCCTACGAAATTGAATTTTTAAGGCTGTTGGAATTTTTCAAAAATAAAATAGATAATTGAATTCTTTTTACATTTATTATTTATTGCTGCTCATAATAAAGCAGCAACATTATACTTTTAATAATACAATTTACGTCATTCATATAACTAAAAAAAAATATGAAAAAGGAACAATCATCGAAGGTATGTGTATTTTTTACCTTGACTCTTTATTGGATTGAAGATCATTCGATTCAAGTTCGATCGATTCATTCGATCAATTTAAGATATATTTTTGAATATATATACCGAAAGTAGATTTCAATCAGAGCAATTGTACAATACATCAAGTATGGTCTCATATATATTTATTAATTTATCATATTGTGTACAGTGCTTGGATGTCTTTGGTAAATAAATGCCTTTCTATTGTGTCGGTTGAGCCCAGATATTATATATATATCGTCAATTTCACGTTGCTTGGAGAACACACGAAATGGCTCGATAAAATTAGAATTTAACCTAATTAAAAATATCATTAATGGCAAAAGTGTCACATCCATCATTACCTAGCAACAAAAGAAATATCTTTATAAAAGCTAAATTTCAAGTGAAACTCTATTTAGCATCCGTTTAAACTGGCTAGTATGTAAAGTTTGCAAAACTGCAGGACATTGGCCGATCCAATGAATAAATTTGCGGCGGCCCTCGGAAAATAGCCTTAGAGACTGTTTCAGTTTCAACGGGAATCTAGGATAATGGTGACTTTAAAGAGAACCTGTATTTTGCGTTAAACTTTAAATTCTACGAGAAATATTTGTGAAAATAACGAATTAGGGGATATTAAGGCAGTTAGCAATCTTACTTAGCTATTAATTTGGGTATACCGAAAGAAATCTTTGTGTATCGCTGTGGCACATTTAGGTTTATTTAACTAATTTAAATTTCAAGACACTTAATTAAGATTTTAACAAAAAAAGAAAGCGGACCTCAAATAAAAAGCACAAAAAAGTAAAATTATCGTAATAATATAACTCAATTACTTGTCAGTTCTTAACTAAATTTAAATGAGACCATATAAAAAGCTATCATATAAAAACAGATTCATGAAAATACTGCTACTGGGTGAACCAGTAAAAGTTGCATAACTTTTACTGGTTCACCCAGTAGCAATAGTAACACACATAAAAAACAATCGAATTGACTTTCCTTTTTTGAAATCAGTAAAATCCTAGGAAATATATACTATACTCGTATAATATAGCGTTTTCGTCCGCTCATTCCTTCATCACTGTGGCACAATTCCCTTAAGTAAACGAAAAGTGGATAACGAAGTAATTGCGATTCTAACGTACGTAGGTTTATTTTACCTTTTCTGCAAAACCGATATTATGGTTTCTGATATTGTAATAAATAATTATAACTGGTGCTATACTTAATTCTTACCTAATCAGCCAAGTGATTATAAAATCAACAATATTTAAATGATAATGAGAACTTAGTGACAACACTCTGTTTTACTTTACGTCTGAATTCGGGACATTACGTGGTTTGAGGTAGCTAATGCTACACTTTGCTTACCCACAGTAATAATGGAAAAATAAATATAATTTAAATAAAATCATTTCCCCTGTTTGAGGATCGAACTCACAATAATCCCTTTTACAAACAGATGCTGTCTGATTTACGACTTCTGATATATGACTTTATTATAATTTTACTTTTTATAAGTTTTAATATTATTCACGCCTGTCGTGGCCCAGAGGCACAAGCGTGCGTCTGTAAACGCGACAGGTTGTGGGTTCGATTCCCACTCCAGGAAATGTAAAATTTAGTATTTTCATTTCTTGGGTTTGGTAACGAGGCAAAGCGCGGCGTTGGGTTCCGCCACTCAACACGCAATGCCTCAATTTGGCGGAAAGTGGGGAACGGAAATGTTGAAAGAGAATGGAGTGTCTTAACACTAGGTTCTCTGGTTCCCTCTGCCTACCCCGCTATATGCGGGATAAAGCGTGAAGTTAAAAAAAATAATAATAATATTATTCACATAAAATGAAATATCACCAATATAACTTGAAGCCAAAAAACATAAACCAAACGTTATTCATACACATAAGCACACATATGCATAAACAACAAAGACGAATATTTATCTTCATCACTTACCGTCTCACTATTTCTTCATGAGATTACTTTCTTTCAATATTTTTCACTAATTTTATTACAAAACACAATCAACTTAAGTTCGTTGATACTATGAATTACTTATTTACATACAAATATATCGATGCTACTATAATATTTAAAGCTAACTCTAGTAAAACAAAGTTCATTGGCCATCATATTCAGAATTCAAAGAGGTTTATAAATTGGTATTAGCTTAGTAACTAATATTATAATCAAGTAGAAAAGGATTTTATGCTTATTTTCAGAGAGAGGATCAAACCCATCGCGCTTACAGAGATTTTGTCTAAATATAAATATTATTATTATAAATATTATTCTTACTAAAAAGTCATTGTAAACGTCTAATGAGAAGAAACTCCTTAGTAGTCCATGGATTCACCGTGCGGGTGCCGAGCCCATCGCGTTGCAGAGAGAGGAGTTTGGAGAGTGGCTGGGACCCAACATGTAGGCTTAAGACGCCTCTTTGAAATGCACATTAATGTTCACCTCCACTGTCCGTGTTCTCTCTCTACCTAACCAAATTTAAAAAGATCCTACTAATGCCGCCTTCGAAATACGTGCAAAAATGAACTGATAGTTCTAGAAAGGCCGAGATCTCTTAACAAATTATAGAGAGATTTCGCTGTTATATTTCTCGCGCCTACCTCTACCGCATATAAATTTACTCTAAACCTATTCCCAGTTAGTGTGTAATTGTTCACCTTGAAATGGCGGTCTTTATGAATGTTTGTTTCCCACGGAACAGTAAGTTCTACCACGCTCACACGCACAACACGCTTTAGGCTTCTAGAGTACAGAAAAATACAAGATCTGGATGACCTAACACAACTCTCTCTTTTTTCTCTTCATCAAAATGTTTAATAGAAGTAAGGGTATAAGTAGAAAAATCCTGAATCTCCTGTTCAAAATCTGTATCTAAAGTTTAACTATGCGAAATTTCATTATTATGCCGTAAGGAAAGGAATCCTCATTTTTCCTTCACGTATTTATATATGTATAGCTTAAATTGGTTAATTGCAATAATTTCATTTGATCACTCTAAAATTTCGTTGGTAGTTAAAGCTCATTGACTGTATTTTTTCTTGTGTGTGTTACCTCATAGCTTTTTATTGGGTGAACTAATTTTGATGATTGTTTTTTATATGACAGCTAAAGTTTCTGAGGTTCCATTTAAATTTAGTTAAGATCTGACGAGTAGTTTTTGAGTTATTCGTAATTGTACTTTTTAATGCATTTTATTTGAAGTCGGTTTAATGTTTTCTTAAAATTTCAATTACTTAATGAAACCTCAACTTAATTTAAAAAAAACAGAAAAAAAAACAAAAATAATATTTAAATTAAGCTACATATATAACAAAGGCCAGGTTTTTTATTAAATATGACATAAAACTTTGACAAATGTTAAAACAATTTATATTGTGAAAGTGAAGTAGCAAGCATTGCAGAACATTTTAACTTTAATGTAATCGTTTTACTATAATAGTTTAAAACGACAGTAAAATGTTTTTATGCTTTATTTTATTATACAACACAAATTATACCATTTGACAAAATGAAATACATAAAAAATTACTAAACTGTGCAATTTTCGTTAATAACTATCCAAAGTCAAGCATAAACAAAGAAAAACGAAACAAACGAATGTATCAAATACAATTATATTACAATGTTATAAATTATCTTCTTAAATTTTACATTTAAATCTTAAAAAAAAAGCATTGAATTTTTTTTTTTTTAACTTCACGCTGTAACCCGCATATAGCAGGGTAGGCAGAAGGAATCAGAGAACCTAGTGTTAAGACACTCCATTCTCTTTCAACAATTCCGTTACCCACTTTCCGCCGAATTGAGGCATTGCGTGTTGAGTGGCGGAACTCAACGCCGCGCTTTGCCTTATTACCAAAACCAAGAAATGAAAATACTAAATTTTACATTTCCTGGAGTGGGAATCGAACCTACAACTGTTTACAGTCGCACGCTTGGGCCTCTGCGCCACGACAGGCGTTGAAATTAATGAAATTGCAAATATAATCGTTTTTCACAATTATGAATTTTGAGTTCATAAAAATCGATAAACAAGTAGGCGGTATTAATAAAAACACGACTTAGGACTCCTTCGGAATTTATATGAAACTAGATACTAATCGTTATGTTGTAGCCAAATTATTATACACAAAATCTTTATAAGTGGTAGCCTGTCTTATTTTAAAATGTCCGTACAGTATGCATTTAAAACGTTTGCGTAGGAAGCATGTAGGCTTTTTAGGCAGTATAAGGGTGTTTCTCTAAGGAAAGATTTCTCGAAATCCCACTGACAATGAAAAGAACATAATTTTAGGTTTTATAACCCAACGCAAAAGAAGTCGCGGGATACAGCTACGAAGCTATATTAATATAAAATTTCATTCAAATCCGTTCCATAGTTTTTACGTGAGAAAGTCAAACATCCATCCATATTCATAAAATTTCACATCTATAACATTAATAGGACTCACTAAAACACTAAGTTCTATGAAATAATTAGTAACACAGAGCGCTATTTGCATACTGTTTATACACAGTTATATCTAAATTGAACTATTCCAGGCATAACTGAGTAAATTACCCTTCGGATGATCAATTTAACATTCCTAGGCTGGTTAGACCTACCTAATAGCTCTTAGAATGGCTGTCCTTTAAACATACGTTCTTGGTAACGAATTGATGGCAAACAATATTCACGTTAGATTCTAGTGTACGAGAATATGTATGTATGTAGAGACGATGCTTGTGGGTTTCGTAGTCATTTGGAGACGATTTTATTAATAAAAAATAACATACGTATTATCTATATATTAATACGTGAAGCAAAAACTTTGGACCACTTTTCATGAAATTTGCGCGGACAGATGAACATGAAACTTGACACACTTATAGTGAAGAAGTGCAGAATGATAGTATTTTTTTAAAAAATAATACATAAAAAATATATACCCACACTATCATGGTTTGACATCCATGTTTATATAAAGTGACATATATATACGTTGCTAGGACGCGTCATTAACGCGTCTAAGGGGACTAGTATAAATAAACACACAAAATTAAAAGCAATACAATCAAGCTAACGCAACATCATGCTTTTTCCCGCACAGCAGGATAATCAAAGAAAAGTCTGTGTCAAGACCTCCGTTTCCTACATTTCGTTGGAATTCGAGACACTGCTTGTTGAGCGGCGGAACTTAACACCGCTTAAAAGGACTTATCAGGTTAATTTTTTGAGTTTCATTGTCGTTACTTTTATTAATTTTAAGTATAATATCTATTACTTTTAGTTAAAAGTGAATACCATTTGCATGGTAATGAAAATTCTAGTGAAAACTAGACTTAGTTATCGAATTCAGTCCACTTCTTAAAGGATATAACGTGGAGTTCCAACTAATTTGAATATCTCAACTAAATTCTTGTTCAATAGGAATATTAAGTAGTCTGTATTCGTAGTTTTACTTTTACTCACATTTCTAACAAATTGCCTATATTAAAAGAAATGTAGGGATCGATGATTCCACCCTTAAACTTGTTCTGTTATATTATTTACGCATACACAGTGATATATTACGTTTCGGCTGTTTGCAATAAAAATATAACACTTGATAGTTCTTATAAATCCTATTGCTATCGCTTCATGACTATTAGTTAATTTTAAAATTAAATATGGTAGAGTAATATACTATTTTACTTACTATTTCAAGCTAGTGCTAAATCTCCCCAAGTCAAGTTTCTGCTCATTTGAAGACATGGCGTGTTTGTTGGTATAATTGTCTTGACAGACCAAAGAAATGGGAATAATCAATAGTATATCTACAATCTTTTCTGTTATCCAACATCAACGTACCCGCAAGCAATTTGTCAAATGAAAACTAGTTTTTTGACATGTGGGTGGATATAGAGAACACTAAAAAAAGATTTCTCGTAATTACAATGAGAACAGAAAAAATCGTCATATAACGTTTTACACTCAAGAGAATGGAAGATTCAATTTTCATTCAATTCAATTCTATGAAATTCGAAACAGTATAGCAATTGCTATAAAATCCACGTAAACAAAGTAGTGAGCGATACTTAGTGTCAAATACTATTAAAATAAATATTATGCCGGAATGATATGTCAGCAGTATTTCTTTACCTACCTTGCAAAATGTAAAAATTAACTAGAGGAAAAAATTGAATTTAGTTACCATTTATAATATTTTAAGTAAAATATATACACGAAATAAGTTTTCGTCTATATTTTTTTCAATAAAATATTAGCGTGAGCCTGTGAGCGACGCGAATATTGGTGAAATCCCACACATCGGACTGGATTTTTCGACCGTAAGCAATAAGATTTCGGAATAACTTAACTCGAAAAGCCTGCCTGTCGATATCTTTACATTTGTTAACACCTGGTTTAAAATAAAAAAATATTTACTAATTTAATCATACAAAATAAATAAATAAATTTCGAAAACTAGAGGAATAACAAAATAATTTTACATGTCGCTATTTTCTCACGGAATGATTATTGTGTAGTGTGAGTCAATATGCACCTACACTTGTATTATATTGATATAGATATTGCAAACTAAAATTTTTTAGTTGATCATAGTTTAACCTCACTTTTTATACGTATAAAAGTAGCGTTACTTAGAGCCTGATAATTTGGTTCTACAATCAAATTCATCAAGGAAAAGTATCTTATAATATGAGTGTATAATACTATACACTTTTGTTAATTTTTGAAAATTCATCACATTCATGGTTTTTCTATGCCTTAATTAGTGACGTCTTAGATGTACATTTATTTTATAGTGTAGCAATATATATACTGCCACGATTATATATATATATATACAATCAACAACAAAATCTTTGGCTTTTGCGATTATTGTTATTTGTGACCACGATCTACTGTAAACCGTTCGAACCCTAAGATTTTCTAAATAAGTATTCTCGTATACCAAAATATTTGCGAATAAAATAGTTTCATTTGAAATAAGCCGAAATTGTTGAGGAAAATTACATATTCCTTAATTTTATCTGCCTATAAAAATATACAATGACAGAAAAAAACTCGAAAAGAATGCTTTTACTGTATTATGATCATATGCATGAATATCTTAAAAGAAAATGTTAAGCTACAACGAGCTTCACGCTGTATCCCGCACATTGCAGGGTAGGCAGAAGGAACCAGAGAACCTAGTGTTAAGACACTTCATTCTCTTCTAACATTTCCGTTTCTCCACCTTCCACTGAATTGAGGCATTGCGTGTTGAGTGGCGGAACTCAACGCCGCGATTTGCCTTGTTTCCAGAGCAAAGAAATTAAAATACTATATAAATTAATTTCTAAATTAAAATATTATTTAATATTTTAATTTAGAAAGAGTTTATTTATTTATTTATTTTAGTTTTACGCTGTATCCCGTACTAGCAGGGTTGACAGAGGGAACCAGAGAACCAGTGTTAAGACACTCCGTTCTCTTCAGTTCCCCACTTTACGCCGAAAGAGAAGATCTATATACAAAAATAAACCCTTTAACACTTTCCACACAAGGTATAATTTCGTAAATTATGAAAATTTTGTTAAGATATTTCAAGTATTGGCAATATTCGTCGTGTCTCGTGAATTAATCGTCCGAATACTTGTCTCCCCTGAAATGCTTGGAATGGGAGATATTTTTGAGAGTTCATAGAATGTCTATCCCACTGCATCATTAAGTTATGGGTAATCTACATATTTTTTTTTAATTTGAGTGATCATAGTAAATCCGTAAGTCCACAACATTTGGACTCCAAATCCGAACAGGTGTTGATTTTTTGGCTAAGTATATATTACTTCTATACTACCAAATAATATTTTTAATTAAAAATAAAAGAGTATACATTTGTGTGTTTATATAGTATTATAAATATATAAAAATATACATATATGAATGAATTAAAAACAGCTCCATTTATACAAATAAATAAATAAAGATCATTTTAAAGCTACAAATTTTAATAACCGACTCTGATATCTTAAATTTTTTGAATGAGTACAAATAATTACTATTATTTATTACTAAAATATGAATAATAATACATTTTTCAACTTTAAAGTGTGCATAGTAACATTTGTATTATATAATAACACCCTAAAGGATGTAAGGCTTCCGAAATCCTTCTATTTTTTAGGGATCAAAGGAACCCTCTCGGAATTACCTCGCAGGTGAAATGTTTTGTAATAAATCCTGTCACTGACTTCATCCAGTATTCGCTTAAATTGGCTAACATTAAATTATGACATATTATTAATGTTAAAAAGGGTTAAGGATATTTAATAAAAACAGGTACTTAAATATATATCGTCGGTGTTTTAAATTCTATTTCAAGTACATCTTAGGTATGTTTTGTATGTATTAGGTTTATATAAGAAATATTTCTAAATGCAACATATATCATCTTAAATATAAATCAACATAATAATTTATGAATAAGGATTTTCTCTTGAGGAAAATGCCGCCCTGAGCCTTTGAGAGGCGAAGGCTACAAAAGTTTTCAAAATCAATAAATCGTATGGAAATTCCATTTGTTTCTGCTTAATTAACGAAAGTTATCGTAGAAGTTAAAATGAAAACCATATTTAGTATTAAATGAAGAGTTTTAATACAAAAAATCGTGTAAAAACAGGTGGAGGCATCAAATACGTGTGCCTCAGTCGGACAATCGGTGTGAACTACTTACGTTATTTCTAGTTGTATCCGGCTCGAACCGGTTCAGACTTTATGTATTGTGTATGAACTTTTCACTATATCCAACTGTCACAGTCACACAGACACACAGAATTTGTTTTTTAAACGTAATTTCAATGAATGAGGGAAAGGTTAGGAGGAAAACGCGCGACCGTTAGGCGTCAATACACCAACTGAACCGCCATGACAGTTTGTCCAGGGTCCCGTACGCATGCGCTCAAACAACTTAAGGTCATTCCCCATTGTTCATCCACGATTAGGGCAGAAAATTGATCAAATTGGAAGTGAAACCTTTTAAGCAAAAATCCAATTTCAAAATGGCTGATTTAAAATGGCGGGAAGTCTTTTATGATACGGTTTTAAGATTGCGCCCGCCGATATTCGGCAATCGTTTTAATTAAACGCCAAGGAGTTTGAAACAGGAAAAGTTTATGACAGAAAAATTAACGTAAATAAATAAAACACAAAATTATATATTTTTATAAATATTACACATAACGTAGAATACATAAATCAATTAATTTTAATAAATAATTTTAAACATATTTATTTTATAAAGTAATTCTAGTTAGCCGAGTACAACATTAAAGTTTCCCTCACAGATTTATTATTGGTGTAATGTGTCCAAGTCCTTAGCGCTACGTGTAATACGCCGGACAGATCAAATTGTGCCCTCAATAGAATCCGGACGGCAATAGTTAGTGTCATAATCGAGTTCACTCTACATGTCTGTATAAGGTTAACTAAGTATTTTCAGATAAATTTTCTTAGAAAATATTCAATGAAGATGTTAATTAATTTTCAAAATATATATATTTTTTTGGTTATTTAGTATTTTGACGACTTAATAGTCAATTATCCGTCTACACTGATAGTTCCAAATTTGAAATTCTCGATGGAAAGATAATATTTGAAATTGGAATTGCTGCTACTTTGAATTGTTATCTATAGCAGACAGCACACACTCGTAAAGCTACTTTGTAAGTCATAAATCTAATTTTATGACAAAAAAAATAATTATATGTAAAACAAAATTTTATTCAAACAAGAAATATAGACCATACATCAGTAGCGCATTGTCAAATAATTAAAAAAAGTACATAATCTTTTACGCGGTGATATTTGATATGATTTACAAAGAGAAGGGTCAAAATATAAAAAAATATGAATTTGGCTAAACAAAGTAAGCTAATCATTTCGTGTTTCAACCAACATATCCCAGCCCAATAATTAATTTTCGACTGGGCTGAGAAAATTGTACGAATTCTGTAATATAAATTAAATGCAATTATGCAAGTTCCTCATAAAGACTTTTTTGTAACGGGATTTGAACTTGCATCTTTTAAATCTAAGAGTTTAAAACCATAAAATTTAAACTTTTTTTACGCATATAGTAGGGTAGGCAGAGGGAACCTGAGACCTAGTGTTAAGACCCTCCGTTCCCCACTTTCCGCGGATTCGAGACATTGCGTGCTGAGCGGCGGAATTTAACGCTTGTAACCAATTTAATATTTAATATTACGTAAATTAAAATATAAATCAAATTGTACAATAAACAATATTAGCTTATTATACAAAGCCTATATATGGAGAAACGACTATAGAATGGATTGTTAAAGCGAGATAACGTAATACCTTAAATTTTCTGATACTATCCCAATAATTCGATTTCACTTTATGTATAGCTAACTAGCTTAGTGTTGCTACACGGTTCAGTTAACATTTACGTACTTGATACACCAAACATTACGAGGAAATATCTAAGCTATATTATATAAGGAAATTTTAATCTTATTATCCATACTAATGTTATAATTTGTAGGTCTGTCGTGCCGCAGAGGCACAAGCGTGCGACCGTAAACACAACAGGTTGTAGGTTCGATTCCCATTCCTAAGAATGTAATATGTGTTAAATATAATTTAGTATTTTTATTTCCTCGAGCTGGTAACAAGCCAAAGTGCGGCGTTAAGTTCCGCCACTCAGCACGCAATGCCTCAATTTGTCGGAAAGTGAGGAACGAAAATGTTAAAAGAGCGTCTTAACACTAGGTTCTCTGGTTACCTCTACCTAACCTGCTATGAGCGGGATACAGCGTGAAGATAAAAGAAAAATATATTATGCATAGGAAAATTAGAGTAATATAGCTTACGTTTTAGAATAACATATTAACTACAGTTTAAAAAAAATATATAATTTGGCCGTAGTATAACGATAAATATAGTTTTTATATATTAAAACATGCCTTTCATATTCTTTAGGCTAGACAAAGACAAAATCTAGCGCTCATCAATCATTTGATCCCTAATATCTGTTTACTTAAAGATATTGCGAGCTACGGTATATAACGCTTATTTTTGCTATATTTTGTCTAAACAAACCCTACATTGGTCTAATAAGGTAATTGCTTTATATATATTTTCAGTTGTTGTTTTATTTTTGTGAGTTCGATTCCCACTCCTGAAAATGTAAAAGTTTCGTATTTTCATTTCCTGGGTTCGGTAACAAGGCAAAGCGCGGCGTTAAGTTACACCACTCAGCACGCAATGCCTCAATTCGGCGGAAAGTGGGGAACAGAGTGTCTTAACACTAGGTTCTTAGGTTCCGTCTACCGCCTACCCCTTTTATATGCGAGGTACAGCGTGAAGCTAAAAAAATAATATTTTTTCATTTTTATATTTTTCCTGTATACTATAGTAGGCATAGAGTGTCAAGACACTCCGTTCGCCACTTCAAGACATTGTATTTTGTATCATGGAACTCAACGGTGCACTTTATTTTAGTAGTGTGATGAAATGAAAATATTTTTATATATACGGTAATTACAACATTTATGTTACAAAACAAGCTCAATAATGTATATCTCAATTATGTGTATAAATACTCAATAATTATTATCTTTAAAACTTCAAAATATTTAATAAATAGCATTCTCTCTTGCCAAATGATTGTTCTTTGAAATAATCTTTGGGTAGCAGAAATCTCTCTACAGAGATGGTAATAATAAAAATAAGTTGTAACAACCGTATAAGAATTTCGACGGAGCCGTATGTAGAACGCATGGCTTAGTGGTCAAAGCGCTTGGTCGGTTTCCATGGCGCGGCTTCGAGTCCCGCTGCGTTCAAATTTTTATACGTTTTCTAAATATGTATTTTGTTTCCTAAGAGTGCGATTAACACTTTAAAACTTCAAAAAGCTCAATTATTTTTAATTTGTATTTTTTTATATTATATGCCAAAATGAAAAGGAATACCTAATAACCAATTCAGACCAACCCTAAGGCAAACCCTAGTGGCTTAAACATCCAATTCATCCAAATACGAAGGAAAATATCAAATTATCCCTACGTTTCATAATTTGCATAAATCCGCAACATTTAATAATACATGAGTGACCCATTACCATTTGCCTCCTTATATTTATGTTATGGGTCACGTTCACTCAATCGTGATTTCTAAGAGGAAAAGCAACTTCAAGCTTTATTTCGCATAGCTGGGTAGACAAGGTAGAGAACCTAGTGTCAAGACACTCCGTTAGCCGCCTTCCGCCCGTATTCGTGACACTACCTGTTATGTATAATTGATATGTCCAAGAATACTATAATGATGTTAATGTGAGAAATTAAATGCTGTTGACGCTCACCCGGGAGGCTCATCATATTTGTATATTTATTTTAAAATTTTATTTGAAAAGAGTAACTGTTGAGTCTCTTGCCGGTTCATCTCAGCAGAACTGCCTTCCGAGCCGGCGATAGGTTCCGTTACAACTGACACGACAGACATCTTTTGTAAATTGCCGATTCGAAAGTGCTTGTTACATTTGAATAAAAATTTTGATTTTGATGTTATGTGGCGGAACTCAAGGTGGCTGTGGTGGTTTCTCTTACTAAAGCAGAAAATTAAAAATCATTTAATTATAATTCATACATTCCACTGAGTGGGAATCGAACTCACAACCAATCGCATTTAGGGACAGTTAAGCCCACAGTGTTATAATGGAATCATTTCGATTTCTATCTAAATGATTTTATATTGATCTTCAGATGAAATAGGATTTGCTGTAGGAAAGAGGTTCTAATGAAAAATATATATCACGCAGATGTTCGCAACATGTTACTTTTAGTATAGTGGCTCCTTTTGTTCGTCTTCCTTTATTGCCCGACCGCCATCGCCAGCTCGATCGCTTGATGGTCATAGGATTACAATTGGTCTTTTTAGATATTTTGTGGAATTTTGTTTAGCTTCACGCTGTATCCCTCACATAGCAGGGTAGCCTGCTGAATCTGTGTGTGCAGAGAAAACCAGAGAACTTAGTGTTATGAAACTCCATTCTCTTTATGATTTCTGTTCCCCATTTTCCGCTGAATTAAAACATTTCATTTTGAGTGGGGGAACTCAACGCCACGCTTTGCCTTGTGACCAGAGCGAAAAAATATTATAAATATCATAAATTAACTATTAATATTTTCATTTCCTGGAGTAGGAATCGAACGCACAACCTGTCGCGTTAACAGCATGCTTGTGGCTGTATTTCACGACTGGCTCCTCATGACTTGTGCTAATTATTTATTTTTATATTATTTAAGTCTCTAAATCTTTTATTATTTCTCCATAAGAGACGTAAGTATTTGCTTTTGTAATAAAAATACTATTCTTTTCTTATACAAATTACTTAATACAGATGTGGGAAAAGAAATTACAGAAATACGAAAAATGACTTTTTAGCTTATATATAAGACATATGTATCCCGCACATAGCATGGTAGGCAGAGGGAACCTAGTGTTAAGGCACTCCGTTCCCTACTTTCCACCGCATTGAGGCATTGCGTGCTGAGTGGCGGAACTCAACGACGCGCTTTGCCATTTTGCCAAACCCAGGAAATGAAAAATTACCTGGAGTGGGAATCGAACCCACAACCTGTCGCATTTACAGTCGCACGCTTGTGCCTCTGCGCCACGACATGCGTTAATTAAACAAGATACATAGTAATAATTAACAGTATTTAACATAGCATGATATTCATATTATCTTAAGTTTCAATTAGTACCATGTTCACGCTTTTTCCACAAAGCAGAATCGTCAAAGGTAACTTAGTGTTAAGACACTCCGTCTTTCACTTCATCTGAATTTGAGCAATTGCATAATAATTGACAACGGTAAGATATAAATAAAATTATTCTTCCAAGTAGAAATCGAACACCCAATCAATAGTGTCCTACTGCGCCACGATAGCGTCATTCAATTTTATTACAAAATAAATGCACATATAAAAATAACTTTTTAATGCAATGTATCAACAGCAAAAAATTCGATAATAACTTGAATGTATACAGCCGCGCCCCCAAATTGATGTAAGGAAGTTGGCACCGGGGCCGGGGACCGGGGTGGAGGAAGCTAACACCGCAACAACTGTTGAGTCAGCCGATATAATCGGTCTCACGTTACGTCTACACGCAAAAACTTTAATGACAGGTAGGCATATTTTCTAAATAAGTAACATGTTATATATAGTTCGTATCTTTATCTGTATAAGGGTACAAAGTTTTTGTACCCTAAAAACTTTGTACCCCTTTTTATGAAAATTACGCCGACAGAGGAGCATGAAATTTGGCACACTCACAGTTTATATAACGAAGGAGTGCAGAATGACAATATCTTTTTAAAATAATGCATAAAAAAATATTAAATTAATAAAATAAATGTTACCATGGTTTGACATCCAGGTTTATATAGTCACATATACGTTGCTAGGTAACGCGTTATTAACGCTTTAACCGGGACACTAGTATTATCAAAACCATATAAAATAATTATTATACAATATCTTCTATTGTCTTACGGAGAACGGAGTGTCTTAACACTAGATTCTCTCTACTAAAAAAACCACCAAAAAGGCTCTGCAGCAGCTTGATGATGCTAATTCCTGTATATAAACCAAAGAGTTAGTATATACTACCTGTAAAATAAGAAGGAAGTAATACCGCCACTAAAATTTCTTGAGTGTCATTATACTAAGAACGCGCTAGGATGGAACTGAACGACGCTGTGTTTTGTCATGAAAATGTTATGTCCACGAATAAATATTATTATTAATTACATTTTAAATAAAATTAATAGTAATTTTTATTTCAAAATTGTTTTGGTGCATAACAATAATATCTTGTAACTATAATAACTACATACATACATAGCTTCAAACTGTATCCCACACACAGCAGGGTAGGCAGAGGGAACCTAGTGTTAAGACACTCCGTCCTCACTTTCCGCTGAATTGAGGTATTGCATGCTGAGTGGCGGGACTCAAGAAATTAAAATACTAAACTTTTACATTTCCTGGAGTGGGAATCGAACGCATAACCTGTCACATTTACAGTCGCACGCTTGTGCCTCTGCGCCACGACAGGCGTAATTTTTTTTTATCCCCATATCATGGTAGACACAGAGAACCAAATATCAAGATACTCCGTTCTCCTCCTTTCAGAATACGAGACACTGCGTGTTGAGTGACGAAATTCAACGCCCATATTAGATTTATCTAATAAATATAATTTATTACTAATACTCATAATACGTGAAAAGTATCAATTTCAATAATCTTTATATATAAAATGTAACTCTCCCGGGTTTTATTTACATTGAACCGTAAAAGAGAAGCGAAACACGCTTATGTGCGATCACTAACGTATTATGCAGTATATTCTAAGCTTAAACAAAAGCACGGCTTTCTCTTTACTAGGATTTAACTTTAAACATTTGAGTTAAGAGTATACATAAACTGTACATAAATTTTAACCTATTTAATGACTTGTGGCTATCGTGGAGCAGTGGGTCAGCATTAGTCTGTAAACACGATTGGTTCTGGATTCGATTCCCACTTGGGAGAATGAATATAAATTATTTTCGTTCCCCTTCTTTTGTAAAAGAAAGCCAGGCGTTGAGTCCTACTACTTAATCCGTAAAATCTCGAATTCCGGTTCTTTTCTTCTGCGTTCGCCGGAATTCTCGAATTCCGGTGAACGCAGTGTCTTGATGCTGTGGTCTATCTAAATAACTGTTTGTGCCGAAAAAATTCTGAAGCTGAATTCAAATTCTAGTTGGAGTAATATTTATACTTCTAGACCAACAGGTGGTACCCTTATTACAAATCATTAGGTGTCTTTTACCAAAAATAAAACTTATCATTTTTTCAACGAAAAAAATATATTCTTAGAAATGATCTTTCGGTTGTAAAGAAACAAATGGGTATTAAAAAATATATCCTTCTTAAGAAGAGCGTGGAATACTTAAAATATTCTCGAAATACAGACACAATTCGCAAATTGCAGACACAGAGCCACATTAAAACTTTATTTAACATGATACCTTACCATTTCCGCAATGTTTCTTTATGCAATGCCACGTTGTATCAGTTTCGAGAACCATAAACAAACGAATTAGTTTTTTAATTGTTATATACCATACCAGTGGCGAAGGGTGAAAATTTTAGTTAGGCAAGCCGGTAAATTAAAGGAAACCGATGTATATTTAGGAAAGCCGGTATATACATATTTAGGAAAGCCGATATATTTAGGGAAAGTGGTATACGATGTCAAGGTATTTAGTATCGAATTTTGGCGATGACCTTTTTTTAGGGTCTATAAGATGTCAGAGCTTGTTTTTTTGCGCTTTTATGCCCACACCCTGTATGACTTTGTTTTTGGGAGCTCCACATTTTACTGGCGATCTTTTTTTTTTAGATCTCATACTTATCTTTGAAAAGTTAGGCAAGCCGGTGGGAATCGAATTGTATGGACGCCTCGCCACTGATAGGTACGTTTGTTTGAGGTTTAATGTAGATATGTCAATATCAGTTTCATGGATTTGTAACTTATTTTTGGTCTGTTTAAGTCAGAAATACATATACATAAAAATATATAATTAGAATTCCTACATATTATATACTCCTGTATAAACAGTAATATTTTTTTTTATTTACATAAACATGATATTAATTTTCTTAAAAAATGTTTTTCTTTATCAATTTTTTTTAGCCTCACGTTGTATCCCGCAAATAGCAGGATAGGCAGAGGGAAACAGAGAACCTAGTGATAAGATATTCCGTTAACCACTTTCCGCCGGGTTGATTCATTGCGTGCTGAGTGGCGGAACTCAACGCCGCGATTTGACTTTTTCAATGCTTTCATTTCCCCTCTACTCCTTCTAATAACACGAGAATTGAAACGCATAAAACAGACAGCTAATATAAAAGCTTTAACGCAATGCTAAGAAGTTAAATAGCGCTACAATCAAAATGAGTCGTCATTACAAAGATGGCAATAAAGTAAATTACGCGACGCAAGTAAGTGGAACACGCCATATCGCACGCGCCTAATGTATCCGCTATACTTGCTGTCATTTACTTCTAGTGCACAGAACACGAAAATACACAGAAGTACTAAAAATATAGTTTTTTTTTTAAATATACAGAAGTACTTAAAATTTAGAAAGTGATAGGTTTTTAATTTGTTTAAAATTTACAATAATAATAATATTGCGAGGAACGATTTTAAATGATTTTCAATTCGGATTTATCTTGATATGTAAGATATATTTTTGAGTATCAAATTATAGCTGTCAAATCATTTTAAAATATTTTTATTTAAAATACGTAACATATTATATACGTCACGTAACGAGATCGAGAAACTTATCGTAAGGACTCCTTACTACAGAATAAACAATTGACATTTGTATAAAATAAACTGGTTTGTATTTTTTTTCAGCTCCAAACTCTATCCCGCATAGCAGGGCAGACAGAGCGAATGTAGTCACGATACTCCGTCCTCCGCTTTCCGCCAGAATTCGAGGATTGCGGGTTGAGTCGCGGAATTGAACACCACGTTTTGTCTCATCACAGTGGGAAATAGATATAAATAACTTCAAAAATTGGAGAATGTAGTAAAAAGAAAATATTTTGCTTTTTCCACAAACAAAAGTAGAAAAAAGAATAAAAATATTATGAAGAAGCCATATCAATGTCGTTAATTATGTTTTGCCAGTATTCCGCTACAGCTACTTAGATTACAATTCTAGAACCCAATTACAAAACAAAGAAATATTATCCTCATATATTTATAAGAGTATGTCATAGACAAGGACCGTCTAGAATCTGATAACACAATTTATGTTGCGTCTACAGTATGAGAACTAATTCATATATTAGATTATCTGGAGGAAGGCCAGACATTAAATACTATGAAAAGGATGTCTTCACTGAATATATTACATATAGAAATTATGTAATGAAAGCTTACTATGGAGCTTTCTGTATGCCGTAAAAGCGTATTCAGCCGAAAGATAATTGAACCTGCGACTAACTTCATGTTTAGGTAATGATTATGATTTTCATAATATTAAAATGTGTGCCTATTAAAATATGTAATAAAGTTTCATATATTTTGATAAATACAGAATGAAAATGCGGAAACGGAATTTTTCGGGTTTCCTCTACCTACCATGCTATCACTGAGTGACTGATGGACAACCAACCAACAACTACTCGGCTACTGTAGGGAACACTAAAAGAGAATTTTCCAAAACTCCCACTTGAAATTTTAATTTTTATGTAATTTTACGAAAATTTTACGATTTACAATCGATACTATCAAAACAAAATTAAAAATAATATGACAACTATCATTAAGTCCACTCAAAAAAGTCAGTTAGGTTCTAATAACATGTAGTGTATGACACACAGAAGAAAGTAGATTATTTTATTATTCACTATTTTCTGTGACACCGTCAAAATTCTAACGGGGTGCGATAATAGGCTAAGCTATATTGAAATCTAATCAAAGCATCCTATACTGTAACTAACTGGGATTGAGCAAGAATATCAGAGTAAGATTAATATAATAAGAAGAATAATATTATGGAAATATTATATTGTGAAATATCCGGACACGTGCACAAATTTTTAAATAAGCCGAATAACAATAAGTAGATTAAAAAAGCTTTGAAAGATTTTCTAAATTCGTAGACAGTTGAAGCTAATAAGCGTATCATTATTTGTCACTTTTGTAATTTACTCATTGACTTTATAATTAAGTACCTTGTATTACGCAGGGGTGAGTTAAGACTTTAATAAAATTTCGGTAAACCACATTAAGGGGAAATAATTAAAGTTCCGTTATTTATTGGGCCGCCAAATATCACTCCCAAGCACGAGGGGAGGGAGACATAAAAGTGGCGTCCTGATCTTACCTTTTTATTTACGCAATCTTAAACTTGCTGAATAATATTTTATTTTATAATTTATATAATTTTGTAATAAATACTAATTGTCGTCCGCAATTTCGTTTGCCTGGATTCCAGCTACAATCCAGTTTTTACTCTTCTCGTAGGAATATAAAACAATGCTAAGAGAGAATAGTGCTCTCCTCCCCTTCTTAAAAACCAACAAATTTCAGCTTTCTTAGACCAGTAATTTTGGCTATTCGTAGGTACTACGTAGATTACTACGTAGATAAT
Source organism: Philaethria dido (assembly GCA_033558755.1). Taxonomy (NCBI): domain Eukaryota; kingdom Metazoa; phylum Arthropoda; class Insecta; order Lepidoptera; family Nymphalidae; genus Philaethria; species Philaethria dido. Next base: position 81,579 of record JAKGSA010000605.1, read on the forward strand.
AGATAAGATCCCTTGAGGAAGGAAGTATTTCGTAATATTTAATGACTGTAGTTATGAATTATGACTTTTTTTTAAATAAAACACTAGATTCTCTTTGACTACCCCCATATGCGGGCTAAAGCGTGAAACTGAAGAAGAAAACATTACTATATTGATAATTTTTTTAACCAGTTTGCTATTAGATTGGGTCATAATAAATAGAAACATTTTTTTTATTTAGGTATATTTAAAAAAGATATAAATAAAGGTTAGAAAATCTAGGTAAGACATTCACACAACGTTATCCTTTATATCTAGTGGTGTAATTAGCGACCAAATTATCATTGAAATTCTTAAAACCATCTTACGAATGAATGAATATAATATTCAAAAGAGCCGTTTCCGTTATCACAGTGAAATTAGGCGAGTGGAAAACGTAACGAAGTAATCGAATACATACATAATGTAACACGAGGGCTTTGGGACACCCTAGGAAGTAATTATGGAGGAAAGTCACATAGTAAAGTGCTACTGGGCTAATTTAATATTTTGTTTTAGCTAATATATCGTGTTGTACTCTAGATTTTATCGACTAAAAAGAATGTAATTTTTGAATTTTTTTAGTAAGGTATTTATATATAGGGTAGACAATGAGAACCTAGTTTTTAACACTTCACCCACTATTGTTTTTTTTTTCATTTAGTTCAGCAATAACGTATATAAATTACTATATTTTTTTTAAATAAAAAAAAATATAACAACATAGTGGTGCAATGGAACAATGGCAAGAAATGAACACACGCAACGGTTGTAGGTTTGATCTAAATGTTTTTGTTACTAAAAGCTAGGCCTTAGGTTTCGGCATACAACACACAATATCTCTAAATAAATAATGGAATATAGCAAACTTCATTTTTTTTCAGTGTAGGATACATTTTAAAAAATAAAATAAAAAAATAAGGGATATAATTTTAAATTCCACATAGTAAACCAAAACACGATTCATATTAATAAATATCACTGAATTAAAAGTTTCTAATGTTATTCGAAGAATAACTGAATTTTGTACTCGACAGTACATTCAGCTGTATAGAAGACACAAAATTGATAAACAAAAACATGACGTTTCAACAGACAAGGCTAAAAGTTAAAATATAATTCATATACATGTACACAGGTAACTTTAACAGTAAAGAAATCACCTAAAACGCAAAGTGGTAACTTATTTATATAAAAAAATTACATTGACTTTATTCAGTCTCAGACTCACTCTGACTTCTTCGGACTTTAGGCAGTCTCCTTCTTTTTCCTTCCCTTTTCCCTTTATTTGGAGTCCAGGCCTGTCTATCCCGGGCTATCTCTGGGCCTAAGTGAAATAAATGTCAATTACCGTACCACATAAAACTTGCATATGCATTTTTCTTAAAATTGCAAAATTTGAAATAACACTGAAGGCATTCAGGCTGAAAAGTATTAAAATAGCATAAAAAAGAAGCCCCAGGTAAAAAGTATACTTAATAATGTCTGAATTGAAAATTATACATTCGATTAACAAATTTATTGACGCTGGATACGAATTTATGAGCGTAAAAGTAAACCACAACTTAGAACAATTAGTTTCTACGTAAGCGAATAGTGAAGAATAAAGTGTCCTTTCAAGTCTCTGCGTAAAATTACGTAAAAATTTGACAAGGTGACAAGCAAAATATTATGTAAGTCACGTTTATGTTTAAGTTACGTTTATGTTTTTTATTATAATATATAGAATATTAAAAGCGCTTAGTTTAAGATCGTATTTCATTTAAAATACACATTTTATACGACTTTTTTATATAATTGTTCGAGCTCTGTCAATGTATTTTTTTAGCTTGACGCTATATCCCAAACAAACCAGAGTGGGCGGAGGAAACCTAAGAATCTGAGAACCGTTCTCTTAAGATTTCCGTTCCCCACTTTCAGCCCAATTGAGGCACTGTGTACTGAGTGGCGGAACTCAACGCCTGCTTCACCTCGTTACCATAACAAAGAAATGAAGATATTCTTTATAAATTATCATAAATAATCCCAATGTTTCAATGTTAAAAATAATGTGAATTGCCCTACATAGAGCTGAAGAGCTTAAAGGAAGTGTTCTAAAAATAGTGGCACACGTAATACTTGTCATTCATTTCTACTCTTAACAGCTTTGCGTGTTTGTTTTGCGTTTCCACTTTGTGGCGTGGTATGTTAGCAACCTACTTTACATTTTGGCCTTACACGTTTTATACAAGTTACTACAGAATTCTTTTTTCAGCTTCTCATTTTATCCCACATAGAGTTAACAAAGAGAAATTAGTGACACAACAGAAACAATTCTCCTATTTCCGTTCGAATTCCAGGCGTTGCATGTTAACTGGCGAAACTCAACGCCGCGCTGTCTAACGAGGTTCTAATTGACTTGGTTTTTTATTAGTCAGTCATTTATCATATAAATAACAATTCCTTAACATTTATGTGTTAAAAAACTTATAATACAAGTCGATTTATTAACCAAATTCTCGCTTGCTATGATATTATCTAAAATTATTTTTCCTCAACAGTATTGTATAAGTACTAGTATTTAAATTTTCTCTACTTTCGTGAGAACCAAGAAACAAACATGTTTACAGTTACAGTCTGCTTCCGATAACCTCTAATAATTCCTTTTAATACTAACTCTTATTTTGGTAAATTGGAACGTATCTATTTGTTATTACCTACTATATTGTTCATCTGTTCACGATAATAAAGCTTAGAAAATTACATGTTTTTATAAGAATTAAGCGTTATTATACTTTTTTTTATTAATAACTAGCTGTATCCGGCGCGCGTTGCTACGCCAACAACTAAAAGACATACATCTATATACCAACTTTCATAATAACCGTTACAGTAATTTTTGAGTTCATCGATGACATACAGACAAATATTTATTTTTATATATTCCTCTGGGTAAAAATACATGGTCATACTGATTTTCATGACAATAGGTTGAACGGGGCGGAAGTTGCTACTCTGCAGCTCCACCTGGTAGCGAGTGGCATCAATGATACGTTCTCCGTGGGAAAATTCATATATATACCAATCTTTAATAATAACCGGTACAGTGGTTTTTAAGTTTTTCATTTTTATATATAAAGATACGTTTGAAAGTATATCTAACAATTATATATGAACTTATCTTTTAAAATGATGATTAAAGAATAGGAAGTAAATTTTAAGGGATATTTAAAAAAACTAATGACGTACTTCAACAAGTACTTTGTAGTCTGCACCCCTGCTATTTGACCAATACTTACATTAGATGGATTAAAGTTACGTAAAAACTGACCAACATTGTATGTCTGTCCATTTACTAAAAAATGTTTTTATTATATAAATTTTTATTTCTATATAGAGTTACAAATTGTTGGATATAGTTCAAATTACGATACAAAATGATATAGTAATTGTTTATGAGTTGATTTCAAACATATGATAAAAATTAATATTTTGATTAATGGCGAAAATATGATATTTCAGAGTCATCGTAGCGCAGTTGAATGATGACGGTAACGCGACAGTTGTGGGTTTGATTCTCACTGGGAATAATATTCTAATCCAATTATTATCATTTTACCGCTCGGAAAAGACAAAGTGCGGTATTGATTTCAACCACTTCTTTAGCTTCAAATTGGGGCGGAATACGGAGAACAACACAGATGCCCTGCTGTGCGGGAAAAATCGCATAGAGTGGCCACCTCTTATTATGCTCTAAGAATTAATAGTAACCTATGACACTTACAATATAGCCCTTTATTGTGATCTTTAGATTATTTAGAGGCCTATCGTGGCGCAGAGGTACAAGCGTGCGATTTTAAACGCGACAGTTTGTCGGTTCGATTCCTACTCCAGGAAATGAAAATATTAAATAACATTTAGTATTTTCATCATCATCAACAAGGCAAAGCGCGGCGTTGAATTCGGCGGAAAGTGGAGAACGGAAATGTTAAAAGAAAACGGACTGACTTAAAATTAGGCTCTCTGATTCTTTCTGCCCTGCTATCTGAGGGATACAGCGTGAAGCTACAGAAAAAACATCACAATATTTTTACAGGCATAATGTACGAGTAAAGTCGCGGCCAATTACAAGTAAACTATAAATCGGTCTATGCGCTTTCTCTAATGGGGTTGTATGGGGTTGTTAACCTCGCGTGCCCATCGTCTAGCCATATTGTTATGGGCTTCGAAATATACCTCAAGAATATAAGATTACAATCTACTAAAGTCATTGAGTTCAGGACTAATGGCGCGCTTTGTTTTGGTATACATATGAAAATCAAAGTATGTTTATATAATATTGAAGAAAATACTGGGCAGATAAATATGGCGTATGGACATCGTCTTTTTGTGAATGCAATTGGTTGTAAGTTCGATTCCCACTCAGGGAAATGATTATATTTAAATTTCATTTCTCCACTCAAATAAGAAATGATGCGGTATGGCTTTCAGAACTCAACGGAAAAAAGGGACAGAGTGCCTTGGCACTAGTTTCTCTATGACTACTCTACTATGCGTGAAAAAGCATATAAGCTGTGTATGACAGTATATTCAAAGCAGAATTAGTCGTACATGTTTATATGTTATAGTCTAGTTTTATTTCTAATCTTACAATGCACATCATTTAGTATATAAGTTGTTATTTCATTAATTATTAATACGTTTATTCAAAATTTGATTGCATGTAGAGTGGAAGGATGTTTGTTACTCTTTTACGTAAAAACTACTGAACATTTGTAAGTTATACATCATACTAACACAGGCTACAATTTATAAAGATTTTAGGTAATTTAGCCATAATATAATAATAAAATCGATAAATATTTATCTAGTCTCCTAAAATCCTAATCAAATAATAAAATCGTTAATCGATAATAATAAAATCGATATTCTTATTTATCTAGTCTAAAAAAAGTCAATTTTCTAAACTTAAACTATAATTTAATAGAAAACTACGAATATTAGTTCTAATTTATGTTGAAAGCTGTCTAAGCACCTCTCCAAAGACTTGACTTTAATAGGTTTATAAAAGTTATTGAAGCAGTAGTAGTAGTTCTTGCCGTTCACCGTATAATGCATTTTACTTAGGCAAAACAAGTCATTATTTTATGATAAAGGTGAACCTTTAACCACTTTTAGATTCTAAGTGCTCATCTTAAAAGTAAAGTTAGTTTTCAAATAAAAGAACGTCTAAGTGAAATATTATTGAATAACGTAAAAAAATTAAGGTAGCAGGATTCGACCCCACGCTTTTTGGTCCATCTCCCAAACTATCTACGGTGTTGCCAGTACAATCATAAACGTATTAATTATTGACAAAAATTAATTATAATTTGTACAGATTCCAAGAGGTGCGGGTTCGAATCTACTTACTCCATTACGCCACTCAGCACGCAATGCCTCAACTCGGCGGAAAACAGGGAACGGAGTGTCTTAACACTAGGTTCCTTCTGCTTGCCCTGCTATATTCGAGATACAGCGTAAAGCTATGTATGTATGTAGGTGTAATGTATATAATGTTTTGCGTTACCAGAACGGAGAGTTGGAAATAGTGTGAATATAATAATTCCCCCATGTGGAAATCGAACCCACAACCAATCGCATTTATATTAACTGTCCCACTGCACCACTATATCCTTATTATATTCGTTTCTATTTAAATAAGTAGCAGGCAATTTGTCAAACCAAACTTCCTCAATCTAGGTGGTGACAAGTTGATATGTATATTTCTAATACAAACATTCCGCTGAGAACATCCTACATAGAAGCACAATATACATTTATTTTACTTCACGCTTTTCCCTACGTAGCAACGTAGTCTTCTACCTATACCTAACCTTAACACCTAACCTAGTGTTAAGACACTCCGTGCTCATTTTTCGGCGCGAAATTGAAATTTTGCTTGTAGAGTGTTGGAACTCAACGCCATGATTTGTCCTACCAGAGCGGGGAAAGGAATATAATAATAATAATAATAATATTTAATTGCACTATCTTAGTGCAAACGAAACATTGCGCGGTAAGTGGCGGAACTAAACGCCGCGATTTGTCTTGCCAGAGCAAATAAATAACAGTAGTGTAAATGTAGTCATTTTCCCGGATGGAACCTACATACAACCCGTTTACAACCAGACACTGGCCCAAAAATCAAAACATTGAGTGTTAAGTTGCGGAACTAAAAAAACTGTAAAAAAAGTTCCTGCGATTGGGTATCGAATCCACAATCTCTTACGTTTACAGTCCAACGCCTCCCACTGCACTATACTGGCCTAAACAAAGATACATAAAATTTTATAAGCCCAATTAAACTTTATATTTCAAAATTACTAATCCAATGATAGGCTGTAAAGA
>JAKGSA010000605.1:90968-150884 GCA_033558755.1 Philaethria dido
TAAAAAAATAATTTCAAGGAAACATTTATAAAATATATATAGTATACACCTATAAAATAAGGCGAAAAGTGGAAAACAAAATCTTAAGAGAACGGAGTGTCTTAACACAAGGATTTCAGATTCCCTCTGTCTACCCTAATATATTCGGGATACAGCTAAAAATATATAAAAATAAATAAAATAAGCTTTCGTTTATTTATTTTAATATTACGTCTATTTATTTATAAAATATTAACCGGGAAGTAATAATGCATACTTATATTACCCAGATTGGTATCTATAGACAAAGTAAAATAAATTAAAGCTCGATCTAAAATATAAATTTAGAAACTATACAACAGAGAGATTTACGAGTTGATTCTCTTGGTTAATATGGATTAAAACAAAAAAAAATGCGTAACCGAAAAAAGTAAATATTAAACCTAAGCACGAGAAAAAGTCTTAGAACAATATCCTAAAGACTTACAATTAGTCTTTGTTAAACATACACATACTCGTACTTTAGCTACAAAAGTCAATACTTAGACAGAAATAGTACATTTATTTTGGCTTTAATTTGTTTTCTTGGGAGAAAAATATTACATATACCTACATAAAAATATATTTTAAGAGATTGTCTAATTTTAGACAATACCTATAAACACTTGCATTATAAAATAAAAACAGTACAAGGTAAACAAACAGTATTACATTGTATATTACATAAAAAAAATACTTAAGTGATTTTGTAACAAATAGCCAAAGTTTTGTATGAAGTAATAGCATGCGACTTATTTCATATACAAATAAAAACATCATCAGAATTGACTCATCTAGTAAAAAGTATTACAGTAATTCATATAAACGCCTGTCGTGGCGCAGAGGCACAAGCGTGCGACTGTAAACGCGACAGGTTGTGGATTCGATTCCCACTCCAGAAAATAGAATTTTTCATTTCCTGGGTTTGGTAACAAGGCAAAGCGCTGAGTTGAGTTCCGACACTCACTGGGGGACGGAGTGTCTTGACACTAGGTTCCCTCTGCCTACCCTGCTGTATACGGGATACAGCGTGAAGCAATGTTTGTATGTATGTATTACATATAAGAGATATAGAGGAATAAATAAGAACCTCCTGAAGTCAGATAAACAAAGAATATTTTCACCTCTTCACCTATCAGAATAGGTAGTTTATTCACATACTTATGCTATATTATCTAAAGTTTTTTTTTTTAATTATTATTTTACAGTAGCAATCCGGTGCATCCTTTTAGAAGAGTAATGGAAACACAAAGGACGAATTCTACCGTATCCTTACCGCTTATTAATAAATAATTAAACATAACTGCCAAATGTAAATAGTTATACAAAAATGGTCTCATTTTCGATATATAATTATTTTTAAGATTATCCAATCTTTAAAAAAATATTTGTACTATTTGTTGTTTTAAATGTTGTTGTTAGATTCTAATTTTTTTTTTCATGTGAAATTTGGAGCTTACATTTTCAATAAGTCGTAGGTAAATACAGTAGAACCTCCATTGTCCGGGGTAGTGATGGGTATGGAGGTTCACGGATAATCGAAAACCCCGATTTAATCGATTCACAACATTTTATTGATTTAATTGTTGCTAGAAAATGAATTGCGCAAGCAGTTACCGAAAACATATGATACTATAACGCACGCTCTGTTTTTCTATCCAGTATATTATTTCATTATTTTTAATTACACATACATGATGAATAATTAAATTTTAATTGTTATAAAAATTATCTCATGTAATAACCCCAGATAATCGAGGTTCTACTGTATTTGTAATTAATAAAATTATGACAGAAATTTAAATGTATATTGATTATTTGAAGACTTAAAAAGAAATAAAGAATCTTTCATTAAACAGTATCTGAAATAGGTTATATGCCTTTGATGTAGATACAAGCTCTAAATGCGTAAATTAAAATATACGACTGGTTATAAATAAAAGTATATTTAAAAAGGTCTTACATCATACAATCACTATTAATATTGGATAAACATTAAAACTTATAATATGTATAAAATATAATCGAATAAATGCATTTAATTTACGAGAAAGAATGGTGTTTCATTTCCTTACTTTATTACTATAACAGGTTAATAACTGTGGTCTGTATTACTATTTGAATATAACTATTATATTATTATATTACTATTTTAATAAAAAATATTTAAAAAGCTTCACGCTTTATCCATAGCCAGAGAGAATGGAACGCCAAACGCTACTGTCCCTGCAAACATCTTTCGCCTCGTCCACAGTCATTACCTCATCATACATACCCTCCGGGAGGTCTTCATATTTTTTACCGCGACCTTCCTCTTTGAATCATCGATACTGTGTTTTTGAAAATCAACCGAGGTTTACCTCAACCTCTTTTGTTGTTCAAAAAAAATAAATATTATGCTGAAAAGAGTACTTATTATTCAATAATATTAAACTTGATAATATTAATAGATACATAAAACATTTTTTACTTGAATTTAAAATATTCATTGATTTCGCCAAAAAAGCAATCAAAGCAAAAACGAAACGCACTTGGAACTAAAAATATTCAAAAATTCAAATTTCAAAGTACTTTGTAAACAAAACGAAACTTTTTATTAACTAAAATTTAAATTAGAAATAAAACAAATCATAATATTACTTATAATTAATGTATAAAAAACAGAATATTTTCTTTTATATTTATATAAATAATATAACGAGGGTATATTAAATTAGTTTATTTTTGTTTTAAATATGTCATTATCATTTTTCGCCATACCTTTTTGGGTGCACGTGTTCAGATCTTAAGAAATTATAGAAATGGAAGATAACGAAAAGTTATCGTACAGACGCTTAGAACAACGCACTTACCGGTCATTACAACAGTTGGCAAAATCTTTGGATTTACCTTCTAACTTTAAGGTATGAATTTAATAAATAAGTAGGCAAATTTAAAGGATTTTAATATATTGTTTATTTTTGTATATAATATCGTATTTTTTATAATGATAATAATAGTAATGAGTACTTACAGAAAATGTATTTAGTAGAACTAATACAAGCAAAAAGATTTAGAACCCAAACAGAAATCAATGATATAATACACAGAGTTAAATTAGAAAGATTACAATTATCAAGAACTAAAAAGGAGAATCAAAGAATAAGAATGCAGGTATTTGTATAATTATCTAATATTTACTAGTATATTAAAATAGTAGCTAAATAAAAAAGTTAATATTATTTTTAATATAAAGAAATGAGACACTTATTTTAAACACATTGTTTTTGTTACTTTTTTTTATATTTATTATCATTGTACAGATTGACATACAAATTTATATTATTGAACATCTAAAAACCTGACATGGTTTGAGCCGATGTTACAATTTAATACTTATGTTATTGGAACACACAATTTAAAGAGATATAAAAAGATAGTTAATTACATATTGTTAATAAAATATAATTTTAGTCTATTTTTTATATTAATTTTTACTTATATTAACTATTAAAATATATAGTAATCTTTATTTTTATTAAATTAATTACAATTTTATATATGTTTGTCAATAAATACTCAATATTATATTAAAAAATATTTATAATTACATTTTGTCCAATAAAATTTGATATTCGCTTACAATATTGAAGGGTAACAAAAATGTTATGCAATAGTACACTTAATTTTAACTATAATATAAATAATCCTTTCAGTATGCAGAATTACCTTCAACAAGCAAAACACTATTTTCACCACCCATCACACAAACTCCAAAACGTCCTAGAATGTCTTCCCCAGAATCTTCATATCACAAAAACTTAATGACTTATAATCCAAAGAGAAACTTGATGCATACTTTAAGTCAAAATTCTTTATCTAGTGATAGAGTATTACGAAGCTTTAATATGAAAACTGTTAAACCAAATTATGCCTTATTGAGTGGTCAAGAAGTAAAACCTCAGAGTTCAAGAGAAACTAGAATTAAAATTGTAACTAATGGTGGATTTCCTCATGTTAATCTAACAGCAAAGTGTGTTGTTAAAAAACATAAGCCTAATATATTGAATAATTCAATGAAAAGACCTTTGATGTTGACTGATGGCTCGGTAAGTATTTTTGGATTTTTTATTAATTATGTATCAATTTCAATTAAAATTTAGCTCTTAAGCTAAATTAAAGTTAGTTTATAATAAAAGAGAAATATCTGAGTTAGTATATAAAAAATAAGAAAATCTTGAAATTTTTAGCCATGTGCTTAAAGATTTTTGAAAACTAAAAGGGTTTTATTCTTTATTTTAATTATTTTAATTTAATAATGTGCTTGAGGTGATGCGAATTCATGTAATTTCAGATTATTATATTATATTTTCAATATTAATATTTAAAAAAAAATTATACATTTTACCCTCCCCTTGACGTTACAAGTTTGCGGCAAACAGAAATTCATTATATTTGCCGGTACTCAGAATGGAATCGTAGAAAATTAGCCGGGCGCGAATGTGTTAAATTCATTTTGGATTACATTTCATATATGCTTTTCATTAAAAAAATTAAATATATTTTGGGCACATCAATGCATAAGATTGTTAATGCTTTTTTTTATTTTAATAAGATTTTTCATTTACGCTTTTTGCGCATTTTTAAAGAGGAAAAAGAAATCATCTACGCTTTCAAAACCAATGCGTGCTAGTTCACGGAACCTAACACCGTCTTTTGTCGAACTAGACTAAGGGAATAGAAATCCACAAAAACCTCGTTCAGCCTAGCACAAAATAAGTGATCCATAATTAATTTTATTTACAATCAGTAAATATATTCTATAAGTACAATAAATATCGCGTAAACTTTTTATTGATACTTTTTTAGAATTTGAAGATTTACTTAAGATCATATTAAATGAAACTATTTTAACCGGATTAATCGCGTATATTTTAGTATTCGGAAATACATTTTTGGAACGTGGACGTTGGGTACGTTTCGAACACTACAGTAGTACCTGTGACCACGGACTACTGTAAAGTGTTGGAAATGTCGGGTTCCTAAAAATCTATTTCCATTGGGAAACTAAAATATACGCGATGAATCCGGTTAAAATAGATTCATTAAATATGTGCAAAAATCGCGAAAATCAAAGATCTTCTTAAGATCATTTTATTTTTTATCCTTCTTACATTTCCCATTATATTCGACTAGCTTCTACTTGCGGCATATCTAAGAGCGGTAACGTAGCGGTAAGTAGCCTATAACCTTCCTCATGATTCTGTCTATCATAATCGCAAAAAAATATCTAATCCGGTAGTTTCGAAGATTAGCATGTTTAAACAAACAAACAATTTTTTCCTCTTTATAGTAATACTATAGATTTAAAGGAGTTATACGGCATATAATATACGGCAGTGAAACGTGGGTTTTTCAAAAGAAGAACGAATGAAAGATGAAGGCTGTAGAGATGCGATCTTTTCGGACAATATGCGGAGTCAGTTTGGCTGACCGAATCCGCAACGAAGAGATACTTAGAAAGACAAGTATAAACGAGAATGTTATAGTAAGAATGAAGAAGAAAGTGCTCAGGTGATTTGGGCACATCGAGAGGATGAGTGAAGAAAGAATGATGAGAAAGATTTATGAAGCTAAGGTGAGCGGTAAGAGAGGTAGGGGGAGACCTCGGTTGGCCTTTGAGAACACAGTATCAATGATACTGGAGGAAGGTCACGTAAAAAAGCATGAGGACCCCCCGGAGGGCATGCATGAAGAGGCTAATGACTGTGAGGCAAAATAGGTATGCAGGGACCGTAGTGCTTGGCGCTCCGTTCTCTCTGCCTACCCCACTAGGGATAAAGCGTGAAGTTAGTTAGGTAGGTATTTAAAGGGGTGGGCATAAAAAACCATAATAATTATAACGCAATGCATTAAGGCACGTAACCCAACGCCGCGCAAATAATATAATTAAAATTATTCACAGCTTCACGCTGTATCCTGCATATAGCAGGGTAGGCAGAGGGAACCTAGTGTTAAGACACTCCGTTCCACACTTTCCACTGAATTGAGACACTGCGAAACTCAACGCCGTGCTTTGTTTTGTCACCAAACCCAGAAAATGAAAAATTTCATTTCCCGGAGTAGGAATCGAACCCACAAACTGCCGCGTTTACATCCGCACGTTTGTGCCTCTGCTCCACGAGAGGCATTAATAATAATTAAACTTATTTTTCAGGAATTATTAAACAATCCAGCGAGACGTCAAAAAACATTGAGTGGCATATACCCACTGTTACCCGAAACAATACCAAGAGAGATACACAGCACAGAAAGTGTCTGTTTACGCAAAATAGATGGCAGCGTATCTAAAATAAACGCCATAGTCCAAAAAAGAGACCTTAATTTATTTCCCAAACCAAAAAACAGCTATCGTAACTCCGAAATAAATATACAAGATGTTTTAAATATAGATGATAATTTTACTGAAAGTATATTAACAGAGTCTAATATAAATAATAATTATTTGCAAATTCAATATCCTATATCTGGTTTTGAAAATAATGTAAATTCTCAAATTACGATTGAAAATACAGCAAATGATAGCAATATGATGAATGATGTATATTCTATGTATTATCATAAGAAAATAAGATCTGAACAAATAAGATGTCAGAAGGTGAGGGAAATGCAGGAGAATGAGAGGTTACCGAGAATTAATGATGTTTTCAGCAAATTTAATAATGTACATAGGATTGATTTGACTCAGCCCTTGTATGTGCAAGTTAGTACGGAATCTGAGAGGAGTAAGTATACAGCTTCACGCAGTTTTTGATAGTTTTTAAAGTGTTAATCTCACACTTAGGTCCATGTCACACACGTCCGTTGTCAGAGCGCTTGGACGGGTTCTAAGAGGCGTGGGTTTGAGTCCCGCTGCGTTCGAATTATTAATCCTTTTCCAAAAAAGGTTCACGCATTTTTCCGCGTAACACGGTCAACAATCAGGGAACCTCAACCGTCAAGACACTCTGAAACTCACTCTCTAGACATCGCGTACGACGCGCTTTGTGTTACTGGAGTGGAGAAATGAAAATAAATCAAATATGATCATTTCCCCGAGTGGGCATCGAACTCACAACCAACCGCGTTTATAGTAAAAAGTTGTACCACTGCGCCACGAGGGGAAGTTAAAGTTTAAGTTAGACGAGCAATGTTTTTCTATTATCATTGTGTATATATTTTCTTTAATCTACACTATAACTCTTTTATTAGCTTAAACCACCACCCGATTTATTTAAGCATACCTGAACTCCGAATCCGATGACAATATTTTTTTTTTTATAGTGACAAGAAAGTCATTTTAAGTCTGTTTTCTTCTTTCTTTTTAATCGTTTTCTTTTCAAAAAGAAGTTCTTAATTCGACAGAATTTTTTTTATGTGTACCGCATATTTTTTTACTGGGAGATTCTTTCTTTAATATGATAGCTAGTGCGTCTTATGTGGTCTCATTTAAATTAAGTTTTTTTTTTTTTTATACCACGACTGTGGCAACAAGGCACACGGCCCACCTGATGGTAAGTGGTTACCGTGGCCTATGGACGCTTGCAACACCAGGGGCATCACTTACGCGTTCCCGACCCTTCTTCAAAAACCTATTTATTCCCCTTTTTAAGAACCCCATATTGTAGTTAATATCTGACGAGTAGTTTTTAAGTTATCTGTAATTTTACTTTTTAGTGCACTTTATTGTCGGTTTTCTTTTGTTAAAACCATAATAATAATATATATCTAAATCTATTACAGGTCAATGCTATCCTCTATTGTCAAATATAAATCAAATTAATACGATAACACTTGAAACAGTATACAACTTTAAAAATCATTCAACAAATAATGCACCTCTCTTACAAATAGCTACTACATCTAACACTAAATGTGTTTATGCTACACCTACCTTTACTACACCGTACGTATCATTTTATTTATTTAAAATAAAAAGAAAAAAAAACCTGTCAAAAAAATATTTGACGTTTTTGAAAGATGTCATTTTGACAATTGCCTTATATAACTTAGGCCATAAAGGCCTAGTGCGATCAAGTCGGACTGTAAACCCAATAGTTAGTAGTAATAGTGGGTTCGATTCCCACGAACGGGAATGAAATTTAAATTGATTTTATTTTTCCGTTCTGGTAAGACAGAGCGTAGCGTTGAGTTCAACCACTTAACACGCAATTTCTCGAATTCCAACGAACAACTGTTTAATGTACTTATTTGGAAGGTTATTTTTTTTGCTTTTAAATTTATAATGTTTTGGTAAGCTGGTTTTTGTTAAAAATTTGTATTTGGGAACCTTGCACTTGTTTTCAATCATCCTCAATTCATTGCTTTATTTTTAATATTTATACATTCAGTTGTTCAATATTTAAATTTAACACTTTTTCTAAAATGTTTTGTTGTCAATAACAGTATTCCATTATTGTTTTTTTTTAATTGGGCTTGGAATTGGAATTAAATATAAAAATTAAAAATACATAATTTCAAAGAGAATGTTATTATTGAAATTAATCATTGTAAGAATTAAAAAGATTTTCACACAAACAATTCTTAAAATTATTGAATTAAATTCTTATAATTTTATATTATTTTTATTTCTTTCTTTATCTTATTTCTTTGTCACAATTTAAAAAAATGTTAAAAGGAATACAAATTTTCGAGTAAAATATTTTTAACTATTAAGAAGCATGACTTAAATCTAATATCCTTCAACAATAGTATGGTTGCACAAGCTTTGGTTTGCTTGCATGTATATTGCTTACAGGATAGCGCAACCCTCCACAGTCGTGTCAAACGACGCTTATATATTGTGTAAGTAATATTTTTCATTTCCATTCACTAATGATTTTTAATACATCTTCATTAGCTTAGCCTATATATATCTATCTATCAATGTATGAAAAACTGACATTGTCATTTTAACCTTCCCGTCAGATTTGCTTCAAAATACTGCTTTACACACGTGGCGGGACCTGATGACAATAATACAACAGATCTAATCCAGGTCATTCTGGCAAAAATAGCATGAATCTGTCATTCTTGTCAGAACGACCTGGCTAACGAAAATATATTAATAAAGCTAATTTAACGCCTGTCGTGGCGCAGAGGTATAAGCGTGCGACTGTAAACTCGACAGGTTTGTGGGTTCGATTCCCACTCCAGGAAATGGAAAAATTTAGTATTTTCATTTCTTGGGTTTGGTAACAAGGCAAAGCGCGGCGTTGAGTTCCGCCACTCAACACGCAATGCTTCAATTTGGCGGAAAGTGGGGAACGGAAATATTGAAAGAGAACGGAGTGTCTTAACACTAGATTCTCTGGTTCCCTCTGCCTACCCCGCTATATGCGGGATACAGCGTGAAGGTAAATAAAAAATAATAAATTAAAGATTTTTTTTAGTTTTTGAAATGATGTTCTTATTAACTAATCTTTGATTATATATTATTGATATAAATTTCGTGTATCCAGCGTGTGATGTAGAAGATAGAAGTCATGAAGTGGATTCAAATTTGTCCGAATTTCTACAGTTCCCCGAACAAAATGCTAGAAGAAATTATCAATACGAAGGTTAGACTTTCTAGGTACTTACTATATAAATAGAAAACCGACTTCAAATGAAATGTAGTGAAAAGCAAAATTATTACGAATAGCTTAAAAACTACTCGTCAGAACTTAATTAAATTTAAACTACAACAGAAGCACTAGCTGTTATAACCATTACAATCGGTTCACCCAGCACATAGTTAGGCGGTAACACACAAAAGAAATGCAGTCCAATCGGTCGGTCAAAAACAAATATAGTGCAGTGGGTTCGTGTTTAAGTAGACATGATTGTTGTGGATTCGATCCCCTGTTAGGGGAATGTTGATTTTTTTAACAGATTTCAAAAAAAAGGAGGAAGTTTTCATTTTGAATGGCTTTTTAGATGTGTTACCCCATAATGTTTTACTGCGCGTACAAATTTTGATGATTCTTTTTTAAATGATAGCTACAATACCTGAAATTGGACGATATCAGAAGAACTCTGATTTCGTCCCATTTAAATTTATTTAAGGCCAGTAGGGCAAGTATTCGTATCGAAATAATTTGTATGGGAATTAAAAAGCGCCCCTACCGTGCGTATGAGGAACTAAAGTTTTACCATACAAAATGCTTTCGATCACGATACGAATACTTTGTCGCAAGGTTTTCGTGCTTGTTCTACTGAATAGTTTTTAAGTTAATTCGTAACAATTGTACATTTTAGTTTTAGTACTATTTAAAGTCGGTTTTCTTTTTTGTAAAAATTTTAATATTCAATTAAATCAGGGCTTCTTAAAATTTTGTCATTCACGACCCCATTTATGATTTCTATGGGGTCGTTAAGAAATTACTAAATTGGCCAAAATCCTTACTAATATTATAAATGCGAAAGTAACTATGTCTTTCTGTCTGTCTTTCTGTCTGTCTATCTGTCTATCTTTTCACGCCTAAACTACCCAACCGATTTTGCTGAAATTTGATATGTAGATACTTTGCATTCATGAGAAGGACATAGGCATATTATTTTTTGGAAATTCAACCCCTAAAAGGGTTACAAGGGGTGGCAAAGTTTGTATGAGAAAAATATTTTTATTGCACATTTTTGCATGAAACTTTGAATTAATACTTTTTGGTACAAATGATGAAACACGTATTTCAGGGTTTTTCGAAATTCACCCCCATTAGGGGCTAAAAGGGGTGGCTAATTTTGTATGGAAAATTTAATTCGTCAAACATAAAATTATGTAAGATTGTTCAACTGTTTACAACTTTCACACCTAAACCACATAACCAATTTTGACAAATAGTCTAGACCTTGGGAAAGACTATAGGCTACTCCTTATCATGTCGCGCGATATAACTGAATTCCAAAGGCGTAAAGCTAGTGGTATATATATTTAACATTAAAGTTCTCGACCCCAAAATTTTGCTACGCGACCTTATTTGGGGTCGCGATCCATAGTTTAAGAAGCCCTGAATTAAATGAAACAGAACGGAAAAAACATATCCAACTTATTTATAATATGTTCTTTTTAGATATCAATACTTCAACTTCCTCTTTAGAAACGCAAGACATGAGTTCCGCTACAATACCTGAAATGGTTGAAGATGCGCTTGAAATTATAAGTCAAGATGGCGTAAGTATGTTTTTAATATCATTTTTGTACTTTTAAATATATGTATTATGATTTATTTATTACCTTATGATTTACGAAATTAGTGATTTACAAAATTCTATTATTGTTTTTTTCTGCGACACCTGTCGTGGCGCAGAGGCATAAGCGTTCAACTGTAAACGCGACTGGTTGTGGGTTCGATTCCCGCTCCAAAAAATCTAAAATTTTATTCGAATAATTCCGCCACACAGCACGCAATGCATCAATTCGGCGGAAAGTGGTGAACGGAGTGTCTTAACACTAGGTTCTCAGGTTCCCTCTGTCTACCCTGCTATATGCGGGATACAATGTGAAGCTAAAAAAAATACAATATATATATATATATATATATATATATATATATATATATATACAGTTTTTGTTGTTCACTTATTCGGGAGTGTCTATAGTGACCATTCTTATAGGAATGCTAGTGTACTACAAACACTTCTAAGTGATATATGTATTTCAAAAATTACGATGGATCGAATCAAATATATAACGATAAAATGGATCGAATGCTTCATATGTTATTAAAGGATGCAAATAAATTGTTTTATCAATGTAATAAATGTAGTAGTCCGCTATCGGAACCACCACATTTTGAGAAAAGGATGGGTGGGAAAGAGAAAAATCCTGGCCATCGAACCGGAACACATGATAAGATACGCTGAATTCCGCATATAGCAGGGTAGGCAGAGGGAACCTGGTATAAAGACACTCCGTTCCCCACTTTCCGCCGAATTTAGCCTGCTATGTGCGGAATATAGCCTAAAGCTAAAAAAAATATTTTCAGGACTATATGGAACAAATCACGACGGATGTGCGAGTGCAATGCATGCTATGTTCTTGGGCAGGACCTAAGGGTATACTGGAATATCATATTAGAAAGGTATTTGTAAAGATATATTCATGTTTTAGAAATAAATTTAAAAATATACAGAGAACTTTAAAAATATCTAATTCATAGAATTTTTTATGGTTTTTTTTTTTTTTAAAAATATTTTAATCCATTCAATAAAGCAGGAGGTTCTACTATGTTCTTTTGGTGTATTCCTATATCTTGTTACTGAGTGAACCAATTGTGGTGATTCTTTTTTTATATGATAGCTCAATTTTCTGATGTGGCTTCATTTAAATTTAGTTAAGATTTGATAGTAGTTTTTGAGCTATTGCAATAATTTTACTTTTGTGAATTCTTTATTTAGTCTGCTTTTTTTTTTATTATATATAAAGTGACATAAATACATACACTTTGTGATAGTATGAAATAACTTCCTATATATCGATGATGAAGTGCCAATACCTCCTCATAAAAATCATAAAAATGTCATTTTTTATTTTTATCATTTTAAATGACACGTTTAAACCCGTTGGTTAGTTGCGAGATATTTCCACATTTTATTTTAATGTCGTTGTGGCTAAATATACACTATGAGATTTCACTAAAATATACTTACAGTATTTTGTACCAACCCTGTCGTGGCGCAGAGGCACAAGCGTGCGCGACTATAAACGCGACAGTTGTGGGTTCACCCCCATTCCAGGAAATGGAATTTTTCATTTCCTGGGTTTGCACAAGGCAAAGCGCGGCGTTGAGTTGCGCCACTCAGCACGCGCAATGCCTCAATTCGGCGTGAAAGTGGGGAACGAGTGTCTTAACACTAAGTTCCTTCTTGGGTACCTGCTATATGCGGATACAGCGTGAAACTATGTATGTATAGATAGATAGATAGAAAAACTTTTATTGCACACTCTTGAAATGATGCATAAAAAAAATTAAAATAAGATAACAAATGCACAAAGCAAGTGGCCTTTATTCCTCAAAAGTGATCTCTTCCAGGCAACCTAACTGAAGGGATCTACAGATAAAAGGGGCACAATTCGGCAAAAGCTATAGCAGAATAATAATAAATAAATCGATCTTAAAATACTGTTAAACCCTCCATACATACATATATATATACAAACATACATACATAATAGCTCAAGATCCCAGAGTTCTGGTGACGTTACTAATTTTGAAGTAAATTAATTTTACAGCATAGACACTCTTATAGACTCTTATAAGAGTGTGTGTTTCTGTGTGAGTGTGTTTGTTAGGTGGTAGAGGTTCGTCCTCTGTCTGCCTGACCACTATCATGCTTCAAAGACGAACCGCCAAATGTCTTATGATGTGTTCCGGTTCGATGGCATAAGCCAGGTTTCCTCTCCTACCCATCCTTTCCAAAATGTGGTGGTTCCGGATAGCGGACTACTACATTATTCTCCTTTCCATCTGAATCCTCTAGGTTGGCAACGCATCTAGTACATCTCTTGGGTGTTGTAGATGTTCATGGGCGGAGGTAACCACTTACCATCAGGCGGTCCTTCTGCTCGTTTGCCATCCGGTATCCATAAAAAAAAAAAAAAAAAAACTTACTTCCGCTAGTTTCAGCTAGGCGGCCCGTTCGCAGGTAGCAGGTAGAAAAGGTATACTAGAACATAACTTACTTTTGTTATATTATCTGGGATCTTAGACTATAAGTAAAGGTGTCCCAAAATTAACGCAAGATTTGACTTTGCCGCCATTTGCTATTGTATTCATTATTCATTCGCTATTAAAAGACTAAAATGGCATTTTCTATTTAATTCAAATGTTGCGTTAATTTTGGGACATCCTATATATACATCCATACATAACTGGTACCTACTGGTACTGGCACTTGAGCACGTAGACGTGGGTGCGCGCAGGAGCACGCGGCGCAGTTCCAGCAGCAGTACGCGAGCACGTGGAGCGTGACGTGCTCGCTGGAGGCGCTGGCGCCGCGCGCGCTCGCCCGCGTGCTGCAGCACGGCGCCGCGCTCTACCTGCTGCGCGCCGTCTACGGGGACCCGGACTGCTTGGTTGCTACTCTTACTGTGAGATTAGTTTTTTTATTTATTTATTCTTTGTATTGTTAATAACGTTAATTCTACTTTTTTTTTTTTTTAACTTCACGCTGTATCCCGCATATAGCGGACCTAGAACCTAGTGCTAAGACACTCCATTCTCTTTCACCATTTCCGTTCCCCACTTTCCGCCATATTGAGGCATTGCGTGTTGAGTGGCGGAAATCAACGCCGCGCTTTGCTACCAAGCCCTTGTTACCAAGCCCAAGAAATGAAAATACTAAATTTTACATTTCCTGGAGTGGGAATCGAACCCACAACCTATCGCGTTTACAGTCGCACGCTTGTGCCTCTGCGCCACGACAGGCATCTTTTTTATTCAAAAAAACTATTAAACAAATTTACATAAAACTTTACAGCAATATAAATTATACAATTTATAAACATTTTGTGTAATTTGGCAAAAATATATAATTATATATTAATAATATTTATTTCAGTCTTTATCAACGGAAGTGGAAGCTAAAACAGGTTCAATAACAATTTATAACAGGATATCAGGGGAGCCGTTCACCTGGTCCGGTCAAATACAGCCATCGTCACCTAATTTTCTATATGAAAATGAAAATTGCCTGAAAATAGAACTTTCTAGACTAGACTTACTACCCAATAGTGCAAATTTAAAATTATTAAATAGAGAATTAGTTTCTGATTCAACAATCAAAGCCGTTGTGGGACAGCCAATGTTATGTGACATACATTTAGTATTGTTTGTCAAAATTATTAATTAGTTTAGTTTTTTTTTAATTTTTATTGTGTCAGACTTGAAATTATAAGGTTTGTGTTTATTTTTTCTAAAAAATAATTTAGTTTTTTTTTATTTTTTAGTAGATTCAATATTTTTTTTGTTAACTAAAATTTATATAGTTTGTGTATGAAATAATAAGTGACTGTGTTGTAAATTTCTTTTACATAATGTACGACATATGAAGTGTACACCTTTCTATTCTGCTTTTTATAATATTTTTTTTAAATCTCAAAAATTATCAAGCCTGGCATATCTATTTTTTTTTAGTTTTAATATAGAAAATCATAATATAAACATCCTAATTTCATGTTAAATAAATAATAAATGTTTATATAAAAGTCAAGAAATGTTAAAACATTTTTTATAGCTATTAATATTATTTTAACATTTTGGTCGACTGTTGTTATTGTTTTTTTATTTTTTGGAATAAGATAATTTGACATATTAGTTTTTTTATTTTCTTTATCAGTCTGTTTATTATTCAGCCTAAGCCTAATCCATCAAAGTAAGGTAAACCAAATTTTTTTATCATATATTTTTATAATAGATAACTTTATAATGTTCCTAATTTATAACAAGTATTGGGGAATTTAAATACTTCAAACATGGAAACAAACTTACTTTTTTATATTTTGTTTATTACCACATTTGTTATGTTCTATTTATAGTTTTGTTTTTAGATTTAATATTAACGTTGATTAAATAAAAAAAAAATCAAATTATATTTTCTTTTTATTGACAACCTTGCTTTGAATAATAATAAAAATATATTTCCCGCCATTTCATATGTCAATCCCGTAAATATCCAATCCAATAAAAAATAAAATCCTTTCTCCTTGATCTGTTTTTAACATGCAATTGTCGACTATTCGCCGGCAACTAGGACCAGAAGACTCGCCGAGCGACAGAAAATACAAGTATACATATTATTATTACGATTAGCATATTCGGCACTCGATAAATTCTAAATAGCTTTATTGATTCGATTTCCATTTTTGAGTGTCGAAAGACCTAGTCATTGTTGTGAGTGGTGTTTGGTCGTTACGACAGTTGCTCGCAGTGTGAACGCTTTCATTTAAAACCATGATTCTATTGGTCGCCGGCGACTGATATTTGTCTGTGTGTCGCCGACACGCGGCGAGTCGTCGAGTAGCCCGGGCGACACAAGGCGATTGACGACCAAGTGTGTAACCACCCATTTGAACTATAGTAAGTTACAGTCGCCAGCGACCGAGTTGCCGGCGACTAGTCGACAGTGCGTATAAACTCTTACTATCTGTTTTTTACTGATCACTCCTTCGTGTGTCCTCCATACAACTTGACAATGGCGAAGTGATTTGTACTAAACTGGTACGTTCGACGCGCTATAGTAAAAGAACTGAACTGAAATGAATCGATTCTTTCTCCTAACACTTATGGATCTCCTCATATCACATCAAGGAGACTCCATTCGCTGTGTTCCGTATGAATTCGAGACATTGCTTATTGAGAGACGGAAGTCACCGCCGCGCACAGCAGAGCTGAGAAATTAATATAATTTTAATATAAATATATTTTTTTTAGTTTTACATTGCAACAACACCTGTCGTGACGCAGAGACACAAGCGTGCGACTGTAAACGCGACAGGTTGTGGGTTCGATTCTCACTTTAGGAAATGGAATTTTTATTTCCTGTTTCGAGTTCCGCTACTCAACACGCAATGCGTCAATTCGGCGGAAAGTGGGGAACGAAGTGTCTTAACACTAGGTTCCCTCTGCCCCGCTATATGCGGGATATAGCGTGAAGCTGTGTATGTATGTATGTTATAATTTTAATATAAACATTTCCTACATTTCATTGTTTCTCAATTCTTGCAATTTTCTGAGCGATATGACATTCCTCCATTTATGTATTGCTAAATAATAAAGGCCGACAGCCAACGGCTTTAACCTCTTATATCTGAAAAAAAAAAATATTGACAGTTGACGTATTCATACATATATAATTGACATTTGGGAATCGATGTTTTTTATACCAAATCAAACTATATTATATCTATTTATATGGCATCAATGGAAGTACCTCGTCAAAAAATACCTAAAGATGGACCTGGACCCAGAGGAGTACCAGATTGTTATTATGTAAGTATAAGCATATATTTAGTGAAAAATCACTCCGCTCCGTGTATCGTCTTATGTGAAAAAATCGTGTTACAACTCTGTACCCAAAAACGTAATTTATGACCCACATTTGTTGTTAGTAGGTACCTACAATACCTGCACTATATTTAGTTCAGTGTAAATTATATTTTTCTTAATACTTTTTTATATTAATTATGTTAACTATCGCTCAGTGGAAGAGCCTCTGACTATCAATACAGAGGTTATGAGTACAATCCCCATTCGGGGAAATGTTTATTTAAATCACTAGGTATTATCTTATCTTATCTGCGTTGGTGCACTCTGGTTTGATCGTTTTTTGACTTCTCTGCTCTGCGGGAATACGTTTAAAGCTGTTCGTTGCTGCTTTTTTTAATAGTTTGTAAAGGTTCAAATTGATTTCATGTATATGTAGATATTAAACGCCTGTCGTGGCGCAGAGGCACAAGCGTTCGACTTTATACACAGTAGGTTGTAGGCTCGATTCCCACTCCAGGATATGGATTTTTTCATTTGCTGGGTTTGGTAACAAGGCAAAGCACGGCGTTGAGTTCCACCACTCAGCAAGCAATGCCTCAATTCGGCGGAAAGTGGGAAACGGAGTGTCTTACCACTAGCTTCTTTCTGCCTACCCTGCTATATGCGGGATACAGCGGGAAGGTATGTATGTAGATATTATCTTATTACTTTCCATATTTTTTTTATTAAACGTTAGTACGAGCAGCTGCTCGTCGAAAATTGTGATAACATTATATTAAAAATGTTCTGGAAAATACCGGTAGCGATACTCCAAAAATTACGTAAGTTATTTAAAAATAATAACAAGTTTTTAATATCACAAACCAATATTTACATTACTTATATAACTTAAAAAATAGAAAACCAAAGACTAAAACCACTAAATATGTGTTACGTAAGTATATAGATATATATAGGGTTAATATTTAATATCCAAATAAATTATTTCTAGACATCTCGCGTCCTCAATTCTACGTTTCGTTACGTAAAATTCGTCAAAAAGCTGCGAACTGAAGAAGAGGAACAAAGGAGAGGCGCTGAAAACAAGCTCAAAGAGTTGAAGGATAAACAAAATAGCGATTTCTTTATACGATGCGACAGACGGTATGTACCTATTCAATTTTCTTGATTAGAGTCTATGCTATAATACTATCATAATTATAACGTAAACGCGACAGGTTGTGCGATTTCCGCTCCAGATAAATCCAATAAAAAAGTATTTTCATTTCAAGGGTCTGGTAACAAGGCAAAGCGCGGCGTTGAGTTCCGGTACTCAGCACGTAATGCCTCGAATCCGGTGGAAAGTGGGGAACGGAAAGAGAACGGAGTGTCTTAACACTAGGTTCTCAGCCCCTCCGCCTCCAGGTCCCTCTGCTTGCTATATGCGGGATACAGTGTGAAGTTATAAATTCATTGTCATATGTTTGACATACACTTTTAAATAAAGTTACATACACGTTGCTAAGGAAATGTGTATTTTCATGTCAATGGGTCTCACCTTTCGATATGAATTACAGAAATCTCATAAGTAAATAAATAAATACTCTCATAAGTAAATAAAAAAATAAATCAGATAAGTTGTGTTTTATTTCTTACGAAGGGTTTTGGGTATATTTATTATTGTAATCGTTATATTTATGTGTTATGTAATTGTTATGATTTTTTTAGTCGACTTAATTCTTATCACAGATATATTTTATTTAAAAAAAAACAATTAATAAAGAAGAATTTATGAACTCTTTTTTTAAATTAACATAATTTAAATTATATCAGATCTCTTATAAACAATGTCGCTCGTCGAGTCGACTTGTGCATGGCGTCTTATCAAGAAGATTTGAAAGAGAAACGGAAAAGGTATTTTAGTTGCAAACTGTAGTTACTGTTTTTGTTCCACAATCTTTCAATAATTAGACATATACCTATACTTAGATCAGACAGTATCGTAGATTATAAAATATTAATATTTGATGGCGCAGTGAGACAGCGTTTAACTCTAAAAGTGATGGGATGTGAGTTCTATTCCTACTCGTGGTATGATCATATTTAAAATATTTTCACTTCTCTGCTCTCGTTAAAATAAAGTGCGGACCGCAATGTCTTGAATTAGAGCAGTAAATGACACAACGTTTTTCTGATTACAATGGTACATATACTATAGAAAAATAATATTTAAATATACTATAGAAGCAGGGTCAAATCCCAATTTACAAAAAAAAAATTGACCAGGCTTATCGATCTATACCAACACGAAGAAGAAGCGAACATTCGTAAGTTTGTTGAACAAGCTCAAGCGGGCACCGAGGCAGTATGGCAGGACAAAATGAATAGATTACAATATTTATTGGAAAAACGTAAGAAGGAACATGAAGAGAAGTATAAAGATACACCTTTGTTAGTACCTGTATTGCACTTTGTTTTTTAAGTTTGTAAGTAACTTGGTTATAAAATATATATCATTCATTTATTTAGGCAAAATTAAATAAGTAAGCGTTTGTACTCATTTACATTATTCATTCCAAAAGTATAGCTATTGGAAACTAGATTTTGGATTATCTAGGATTTATGTAATAAAAATATTAACTAGCAAATCTTATATTAATTAACGCTAAAATCTATATGGTCCTCTGGGATTTGAACCAGCTACCTATTGATACAGTCATATATTCTTAAAATAAGGAAATTATTTGTAAATGTATGAACTTTTTGAGGATTCGAACCTGCGCCTCTTGGAATCCGTCCGAGCTCTCTAGCAATTAAGCTATACGTTATTATCGAACTACGTCGAAATTCTTTTATCTAAGCTTGTTGCAAATTAGTTATACACGAGAAAATATTTCATATTTATACTATTTTCCTTTTTAAACTTAAATAGTATCATGATGCTTTGGGCGGAATGTGGAGATTAGAGTATCTTAACACTAGGTCTTTTTCCCGTGACGTGATGCCGTAAAAATATTGTGCATACATAGTTATAAATCGTACATGGATATTTGTAACCATTTTTTTTAAACTAGACTATTTCTAGAAGAAAAAATATTATTTAAATAATATTTTTTAAACGGGAAATAGCGCTAGTTGAAAATAAATATGTATATTTTCCTTATTTAACGAGTAACATACAAATATATAGATCTAAATGCGTCCACGTACTGCCTTGTATATACAAATTGCGAGCTAAAGAAGCACAAGAAATACAACTTTATCAAATAAAAGAGAAACAAGCCAGAAAAATGGCGGACATCGAGTTTGACAAGATGTGGCATGAAGTCGCTATGAAGGAGTCAGATGCTTTGGTAATATATTTTATGTTTAATTTATACGTTTTAGATGTATAAATAAGTAACTTTATAAATATACTTAAATTATGTTAAAAAAAATATATAATAATATGTATGTATGATATAAGACTCCGTTTTGTTCCCACTTTCCGCCGGAAAGGTATTGTATGCTGAGTGGTGGAACTCAACGCCGCGCTTTGCCTTGTACCTGACCCAGGAAATGAAAATACTAAATTTTATTTCATTTCCTGAAGTGAGAATCGAACTTACAACCGGTCGCGTCGCGACTGTATATCGCAAACATGTGCCTCTCCGCCACGCTACCTATCTGAAATGCGATAAAAATAAAAATAGGAATCCGTAAGATATTTCAGAAAAGTTAGTTATTTTGCGTACGCTGCTTAAACTATAAAAGATAGAACCATAAAATGTTCTAATTAATTGTAGATCTTATAAATATCTACAAAAAAGTCCGCGACACACTATATTTATCTATGTCGAGTGAGGCACAACAACCATTTTTTTATTTAAAAATCTTGAATTTTTTGGACTACATTTTAACGCGTTTATTTTACCATGCTATCAAAATAAATTATTTCATCACAAAGTACAGTTTATGTAGATAATATTTGGTTTTGAAGTTATGGCGAAGTTAAAATATTACGATTTCTGCTGCACGGTCTGTTGCGTCACCAAGGTGGGGGTGCGCGTGCGGGAGGAGAGTTTAGTTTTATATAATTACACTTTCTTAGTTGGTAATCTTTTTTAATAGAATTTTAACCATTATAATCTGATATAATTATAAATTTGAGCAATTCCTGATTTAAGTAAGAACGCGGAGGAAATATCTATACATCGAAATGATTTAATAGTAATCGTTTAGTTGACGCAGGCGAAGCCGCGAGCGGCTCCCTAGCTTTATATAAAACTGTTTGTGAATATGTGTAATATTTGAATCGGTGAGTGCAGAAACAACGTAAGTCCGGATTTTCAAATTTTGGAGGAGGGAGAAAAAAATGTATAACTTGCCTTTCTAAGCTAGATTAAATCGATTATGAATTTTTGCATTTTTTGTGACTTACGTGGTTTCTGCACTCGCCGATTCATTTATATCATTGACTTCATATATTCATAGATTGAAAACTTCATAGATTGAAAGAAAAACTACAATATGATACTCGTACTTACTAAAATTCTTTACAACAAGGAGGTATATATAGGTATTTAATATATTTTTTTATTTATAAGGCGGCCCGCATGGAACAAGACGCAATAGAACGTCTAAGAAGAGATCTAGATTGCAAACAATATACAGACTATCAACTAGAACAAAGAAGAATACAGAGGGAGAAAGAGAAGCTGATGTTGAAAGAAGAAGCTAAACGATTTAAAGCATTGTGGGACGCTGATATAAAGAAGGAAGAAGAAGGTATTTAACAGTTCTTGCAAGAAAAGTCTTTCAATTTTGGTTGATATAAATAATTGTTGTTATTACAATAACCAATTGTTTTTAATTGACCGAATAAGAGCATTCTATTTGATAATACTTAATATATTCAATTTTACACATAATTTTATACATTTATGCTAAATTCTACATAGAATTTTAACCTTAAAAAGCCTACTTTAAATTAATATTTAACTCTAATACGTAAGTTTATGAGAATGGCTGAATGTTTGTTATTCTTTCATGCAAGAACTACTGAACCTATATAGATAAATAGATAAAATTTAACAGTAGTAAAGCTTTTACATCAAAATAACACATAGACTACAATTTATAAAGATTTTGTAATAAATATCTAATCATATTCAAATTAAAAGCCGAAAATCAAAGAGCCGAGCAACGCAAGGAAACGGCCAAGGAACGTAAACAAATGATAGAACAGCGACACGAAGTACTCGCCAAGCAAGCCAAGGAGGCCAAGCTCATATCTGACACTTGGGACTCTCTGGCGGGACAGGGCTTGGCTGACGACTTGGCCAAGATTGAACTGAGGAAACAGAAAGAGGTTATGTATTTTTTTATTGTTATTTTTTTAGCTTCCTTCTATATTGTTCTTAGCAGAGTAGTCAGTGAGAATGTAGTAACAATTTTAGATATTGCGTGTTAGCTTCATGCTGTATCAGGCAGAAGGAACTTGAGAACCTAGTGCTTAGACACTCCGTTCTCTTTAACATTTTCTTTCCCTACTTTCTGCTGAGTGAAGCATACGACTGTACGCGACAGGTTTGGGTTCGATTCCCATTCCAGGAAATAAAAATATTAAATAATATTTAGTATTTCCTCGCTCTGGTAACAAGGCAAAGCGCGGCGTTGAGTTCCGCCACTCAACACGCAATGACTTAATTCGGAAAATGGGAAACGGAAATGCTAAAAGAGGACGGAGTGTCTAAACACTAGGTTATTAATTTATAAATTCTTTCGGTACTTAATATATAAATATTTTTTTTATTTTATACTACAGAGAGACTTAGACATATGCAACAAACATTTAATAGAACTGAAGAGGCAATATGCGGAATTTGAAAAAACCGCCGACCCGCCTCTCGCGGAGGAGGCTAAGAGACAACAGGACTATACGGACGCTAAGCGATGCGAATATTTAGCGTGGGCACAGAAAACTAATAAAGTTGGTATTATTTTGTTATTAAACTAGCTGAATCTTTCTACTTCGTTTGCATGGACTATAATAATATATCTTTTTTTCTCAGCACAAAATGATACAACAGTTGTCTATATACATACATACATAGCTTCACGCTGTATCCCGCATATAGCAGGGTAGGCAAAGGAAACCTAGTGTTAAGACACTCCGTTCCCCACTTTCCGCCGAATTGAGGCATTGCGTGCTGAGTGGCTGTAATTGTTTTACCAGAGCGAAGAAATGAAAATAATTTTATATATAATCATTCCTGAAATGGGAATCAAACGCTGTCCCACAGCGCAATAATGGCGAAGTATTATTATAATATAATTATGAATATTTCTCAATGAATTATACCGGGAAAAATGAAACTAACAATGAATTATAGGTACGCAACAAGGATACTAATTAATTGTAATATTGTGTACTAATTTAACCTTTCCTTTTCATACTTACTTCCTCAGACATTAATCAGATGCCTCAGGTTTTTTCTGATTATTTTTATTTATTCGCCATCATAGCGCAATGGGACAGTGTCTGACCTTAAAGGGTAATCCAAGATTTCTTCATGTTTTCCTTCTTCACCTGATTCACATGGCCCATAATTTTTGACACTTTTGGTATAATAACATACATACATATAGCTTCACGCTGTATCCCGTATATAGCAGGGTAGGCAGAGCAAACCTGATAGCCCAGTGTTAAGACACTCCGTTCCCCACTTTGCACCGAATTGAGGCATTGCGTGTTGAGTGGAGGAACTCAGCGCCGCGCTTTGCCTTGTTACCAAACCCAGGAAATGAAGAATTCCATTTCTTGGAGTGGGAATCGAACCCACAACCTGTCGCGTTTACAGTCGCACGTTTGTGCCTCTGCGCCACGACAGGTGTTGGTATAATAAAACTGTTGTTTTTACGTAAACTTGTCGTTGTGTTGTTTTGATATAGGGATCTCAAATATATGTTTTGTGGCATATAGGAACATGTTTTACTATGTCAAAATTGTCGAAAATTTTGGGCCATATGAATAAAAAAGTGTTAAAATCTTGAACAATTACCCTACACGGTTGGTTTTGGGTTGGTTTTCGATCCCAACTCGAGGGAATGAATATATCTAAATTATTTTTATTTCCCTGCTTTGGTAAGACAAAAAGCAACGTAAAGTGGAAAGCGGAGAACGGAGTGTGTTGACACTAGCTTCTCTCTAATTACTCTACAGTACGATATAAAGCGTGAAGCTAAATAATAAACACTTATAATCTGTGGTCACAAGTAGTCTACTTGTGATCCCGAATTATTTTAAAATGTTTGAAATGTCGGATTTCCAAAAATATATCTCCTAATAATAAAATATACGCATTTAATCTGGTTAAAATAGCATTTAATACTTAAAAATACATATATTTACTATAGGAAGTTCGTCAAGCAATGATAGATCAAATCCACGAAAGGCAAAAATCGAAAGAGATTCTCAAAGAGAAAATAGCAGAACAAGACGAGTACCACAGACAACTGTTCAATCAAATACAAGAACTGGTCGACCACAAACAGTTGACGGATGCAGAGACAAGGAAACATCATCAAAAAGAATTATTAGAACAAATTGAATATAATAAATTGTTGAAGGTTAACTTTTTTTATTGGTCCCATTTAAATTAAGTTAATATTTATAGTGGTTTTTGAGTTATTCGTAATAATTTTTAGTGCATATCATTTGTAGTCGTTTTATTTTTCTTCAAATTTTAATTATTTTATTACTCAATATACATTGAGTAAAAAACAAAAACCCTCTTTTTGCTGTTTCAATTGAATCAAAATTTGGAAATTTATGAAAATGAAAACTTTAATCTGATCCGATGATAATACAATATTTTCTAAGTATGAACTTAAATTTCCTTGCCACAACTAGCATGCTTCTTTTTTAGTTTTTTAGTTCCTTAGGCACTCAAAAAGTATCAAAATCGATCAAACCACCCGTCAAGTGAATTTTTCACTAAGATATTAAATTATGTATTTTATAATATCAATATCTTTTACGATATAAGCTTTATGGAAGTAAGTTATATAAAATCGATTTTTATGTTAATGCATATATTAAAAATATATTTTTATACTTTAACTTTCTAGGAACGTGCTCGTCAAGAGGAAATAGATCAAATAAAGAAATGTCAGATCGCTACAGAAGAATATCAGAAAGAAATCAATAAAATGCTTTGCAGGTACGTTATTATATTAACGGGGGAATAAACTTTTGTTAATCCAGCTATAGATTGCAAGAACATGAAAATTCTTGTCCTACCTACCTGGATAGTCAGAGAGAACGGAGCGCCAAACGCTACGGTCCCTGCATACCTCTTTCGCCTCGTCCACAGTCATCATCTTCATGCATGCCCTCCGGGGAGTCCTCATGCTATTTACGTGACTTTCGTTCAGTATCATAGCTATTGTGTTCTCGAAGGTCAACCGAGGTCTTCCCCTATCTCTCTTGCCGCTCTTCTTGTTCTTGAGGCATCGTCAATATGATGGTATATATAACCACTATACGATTTAATAGATAAGAACAACACTTATATAAATTGAAAAAGAAATTGACAAAGTACATAACAAGAAATCTGCGCTAAAAACACATAACCGGACAAGTGTGCAAACTTTTAACAAAGTCAGAGTAAGAATCGGGTCTAACTTGTGTTGCGAGATTTTCGTAAATAAACAGATACAGGTGAAACTAATAAAAGCATATTAAAAACTAAGTACAGATAGGTTTATCACTATATTTTATCTGTGTTTGAAGCCCTTCAATAGACATTCCAATAGAACTGATTAATTTCTTTTTAATTAAATGTATCCTGTTCCTTTTTAATACCTCTAAGAATATGTGCACAAAGATTCATTATAATTGGTTAAATAGTTTTGGCATGAACGCTTTACAAACAAACTTTAATTCACATTTATTATATTAGTAAGGATAAGATAAAAAGAGATAAGTACAAACGCCTGTCGTGGTGCAGAGGCACAAGCGTGCGACTTTAAACGCAACAGGTTGTGGATTCGATTCCCACTCCAGGAAATGGAATTTTTCATTTCCTGGGTTTGGTAACAAGGCAAAGCGCGGCGTTGAGTTCCGCCACTCAGCACGTAATGCCTAAATTCAGCGGAAAGTGGGGAACGGAGTGTCTTAACACTAGGTTCCCTCTGTCTACCCTGGTATATGCGGGATACAGCGTGAAGCTATATATGTATGTACAACATTTTGTCAATTTGTAACTTGCCATCTTAAAAATTGACTAAGCGTCGTCTGGTTACGTATTTAAATAAACAATGCGCGTCATAGCAGTTATTGTTTTTAATAAATTATACATTAATATTCTAATCGTATAAATAGGTAGTACTTAGGACACGTGTGACAATTTATAAGGCTTACTACAAACGTAACATATTTCTACCTAAGTACCTATATATTAAAATTTTATTTGCTCTAAACATTTCATTTTATTTGGTAATTAAAAATCTCTCTATTCTATATATATGCTTATCGTCGTTCAGTGATTTTATTGTATAATAGTATTGGCCATTACGTGAAACAAACAAATTTAATTGGATATTTTAACTATAATATTTATTGCACTTAAATTTATAAAAAAAAATAGTATACAAGGTGGAAGTGAAGGTTACTTAAAAGAAAGTCAATCCGTAGAAATGTATGCCGTAAACATCTTTGTCATTAGAAAGACATCAGAATTATTTATATACTTGAATTTAGAATCTATATATTTCCCATACCTTAAATATTTATTTTGATAGTTTATTTTTTTATTTTTAGCTTCACGCTGTATCCCGCATATAGCAGGGTAGGCAAAAGAAACCAGAGAACCTAGTGTTAAGACACTCCCCACCGTTTATATTTTCCTGTCATTTGTTAAGTTTCAAGAACATAAAAAATATATATCTTTAAAATTGTATTTATAATAAAGTCAGGTATTTAAAAAAAACAGATAGACAGGCAGTTTCCTCCTACTTAGTATTCGCTTATTATATTCAATGTAAAATGTGACTCAACAAAAAAAAATATTGTGACGAAACCAAGAATAAGGAACTAACTAAGAGGATATTTCCGCTTCAAACAAACAATTATTAAAGAAACAAATACCTACGTACAATTTATACGTGAATGAATTTTTTATTAGTTTTTCATGTCGTCACGTTCAGGCAACACGGCGAGGCAGTGCGTTATCTCATGAAATAGTACCAATTTTTTTTAAGTAGCCAATATTTTACTTAAGAAAACAACTAAAAAATGATGAATATATCAATCACTATCATTAAATATATATAATATTATAGTGAAAAACCAGTCACTTGGCTTTCCTTTTAAGGTTCCAGATGCAAAACCGCACTTTTGTAATTTCACGGCTAGTCCCACATATTAAGGCTAACACTCTGTGGCAAAGCATTCTATTCTCCGCTTTTTACCAATTTTAGAAATATTGCGTGTTAAAATGGCGTAACTTAACGCCGTATTTGGTCTTATCGGGAAAAACTGGAAAAATGAAAATAGGATGGAATCGAATCCACAAACATTGCTTTTACAATTAAGCAATAAGCTGTCTCTTTGCACTACGATGTTCTCACAATTTGTTTACACCATGCTACACTTTACTATTATATATATTTAACTTTCTTTTATACTTATAAAAAAATATTCTTCCAGACCATTCTTCAGTGATCAAATACATCCTTTTATGAAGCAGATGACTAAAGGATTAACAATGAAAAAGAAGTGTCCGTGCTCTAAGCCTGATTATTGCAAATAATAAACATTTTGTTAACTTACCTATATATTGATACATTTTCAAAATTGAATTTGTGTTTTATTTTTATTATGACTCGCACTTTATTATAAAAATATATGTTTTTATATAGTAAAACAATTGTATAAATGTATTATTGCAGTATTTTTTCCACTTTTTGATATTACAAAGAAAATTGGGGAGAAAAAGTAGTCTGTAGGCATCCCAATATCTATGGGTAAAACCGATGTAATCCGTACTAGGTCAATCTATTTAGATTGATAGGTTGACTTGCATATATATATTTTTAAATAATAATAGGCGTTAGGAATTGCTTCTTATAGATAAATTTAGGTTGTGGGTTCGATTCCCACTCCAGGAAATGGAATTTTTCATTTCCTGGCTTGGTAACAAGGCAAAGCGCGGCGTTGAGTTGCGCGACTCGGCACGCAATGTCTCAATTCGCCGGAAAGTGGGATACGGAGTGTCTTAACACTAGGTTCCCTCTGCCTACCTTGCTATATGCGGGATACAGCGTGAAGCTATGTATGTATGTAGATAAATTTAGTATGAATAAAATGCGTATAAACATTACAAATCTCGATCAAATTAATTAGATTTCGTTCTTAAATTTCCATATAAAAAAGAAACATGAATTAAATGTCAAAATTTAATGTCAAATGATTAACACAACTTAAGATAAAAGAAATAAAATTAATTTTAAAATAATTCTTATTAAAGATAATATGATGTGTAAAGAAGTATGACACAGTACTAGTATTATAATTATCATTAATTACATTCGAAAAAAATATTTCTTCCTAGATAAGTTCTTTACTATTGAGATAGAATCGAGTGAACATATCATATATTTATAAACCTCGACTTGGAGATATTGCATGCTAGATAAATTTAGTGGTGCAATTTGTATTAATATTACATAAAGTGGAGATAAACTAATAACTCGTTATGACACGTGGAAAATAAAAATAGCAACATATGATAACTATACTTACCTATATCTATTTATAATAAGTACATAGCAGGGTAGGCAGAGGGAACATGAGAACCTAATGTTAAGACACTCTTTTCTCTTAAGATTTCCGCTCCCCACTTTCCACTGAACTGAGGCATTGCGTGCTGTGTGGTGGAACTCAGCGCCGCGCAGATTTTCTATAACAAATTATATATAGAGCTTCTCTAAACTAAACAAAATATATTATGCAATTTTTACTATTAAAAATATCAAAAAACACAAATGCCTTGACAATTTACTAAAAAACAAAAAATAACGTAATCTTTTAAGCATGTTGTCCCTGACATTGTTCTAATCTTTAGACGTATCTCGGCTTAGTGTACCTAGTACTATGAACAAGTACGTATTCTACTACGTTAGTATGCATTTCACGTCGTGCCTGCGATATACTTGTCGATAAATGAACATCTTGATAAGCTTAGTACACTTAGACACATCTAGTTATAATATTACAACGGAAGCTGCAATATATATGATATTAGATAGAAATGAGAAAAACAGTATTGTACCGTTTTTAGCGTTCAAAATACTTATTTTATCTAGATTTAGGTTCAAAATTTTATTTATATATCTACGGAACAGATATAATACATACATTACAGACATAAAAACTACTAATATTTATCCTACAACATTACAAATGCAATATTTTGTAAGGATAGATGTTAATTTCTCTTTAACACTAAACTATTGGACGGATCTAAATAAAAGTTTAGAGTAATATAGCTTATACATGACAAGTGCACTGTATTTACATATAGTTTTATTGTACAAAAATATTACTGTTCATATAAAAAATATATTAAAAAATCTTCAGAAGCTTTATTTTTATTATCAAGCTAATTCTATAGGAAAATCTGAAAGTACCTATACTAACATAAATAAGTGGATTGTGTAATAAATTGAATAAAAATAACTTAAATATTTAATTCATTTAATAAATAAATGAATGAGTTACCTAAACATAAAATATATGCAAAAAAGTTAACGTTAAAATGCTGAGAAAATATCATTGAACACACAATTAAAAACGAATTAACCTCTCATTAGATAAAAAAACGATAAATTCTCACATTCGAGCTATTGTTCAAAATGAAGGAAGCTTTAAATTGTAAAGAATATTTTTTATATCAATTTTGTATATAAAACTACAGGCGATCCGAAACAATAAGCCACGAGAACCGTAGGCGAATAACAATGCCTTCCTTTTAGTCTGTCAATGACTGTACGTTCGAGCGAACATTTTCCTCTAGGAAGGAACTTAATTTATGCCAATAAAAATATACTTATTACAAAGGCAGCCTGTAACACCGTGATTTCATTGTAGAATTTTCCTTAAACAAGTAGAACTATATAAGGATTCTACTTCCGAAGTCTCGGCACAGTCTCATCGTGGCATTTGAAAATGCATACAAAACTAGTGATCCTATTTGCTCTGGTGTGTGCGGTTGTGAGTCATGATGTTTCTACTGGAACAAGCGCGGGAGGGAGAAAGATCTTTGACGAGATCAGGCAAGCAAATCCTGCAATTTGGAGACAAATCGAAAATGTTACAATTATAGCTCCGAGCGATGAAGTTATTAGCGGAGTAGTTGTAACAGACATGCGGCCCGATAAAGACGGAGATGCACAAATCGTCGACGGTGGGGAAGGCCAAGATAGGGTTACTATAGAACTCAAGAGCCCAACCGTTTTACGTGGCTACGAGTTTCACTTGGAAGTGTATACAGTGTCTAGTACGAAATATTCGGATGGTGAAGAAAGTTTAGCTGTTCCTACTGATGAATCGAATCAAGAGCCTGAAACTAAGCAATTAACAACTTTAAGTGAAAGCGATGGCAGTGGTGACCACAGTATAAGTGAAATGCCTGCAACTGAACTTCCTGAAAATTCCAATAAAGATGTTCCGAATTTGATTGGCAAAGATTTACAAGAAAATGTTAGACCGGCGCGTAGAATAAGTGAAGAAATTGATTCTGATGCAACAGAAAATGTAGATGAGCCTTCTGAAAGTGCAACTGAAGATAATATAACTACTGAAGCACCTGAAAATGCTGAACAAGATGCTCCTGCAATTGTTGATGAAGATTTGAGTGAAAATGTTAGTCCTTCACGTGATATTGCCGTAACTGAAGCTGCCGAGGAATCCAGTACCACAGAAACAGCTGAAAATAGTGACAGTGATGCTCCTTCTTTAGTCAGCGAAATAGCTAGACCGGCACATGAGACAAGTGACGAAAATTCCGAACAAACCGATTCTGAAGAAGACGTCAATGTACCTTCAGTCTTGGCAAGTGACACAACTACCACAGAATCCCCGGAACAAAACGAATCCACAACTGAACTTAGTGTTAAAACAACAATTGAAGAAGAAGTAACTTCTGCACCTGTTATGCTTGATAATTCCAAAAACATTCCCGATTATCCCTCATTAGACATTTTAGACCTAATTAAAGAGAAGGAAGGAACACGGCGCATCCGACACACTGAAGAGAACAAGGACGAACCATCTGAAGCTGAAACTGAAAATAACGTAAATGCAACAACAGAACTGAACGCAGATAATGAACATTCTGAGGTATCTTCTGAACCAAGTGTTAAAAATAACGACGATGACGTCATAGATTTGATGCCTCCCGAAATAGGCGCATCATTCAATACCGATTTTTCTGATAGCGCAGAAACTGATGTTCCTAAGTCTGATGATGTTAACGATTCTTCTGCAACCGAATCGAACGAAAATGAAGAAAAAGCTAGTACTACCGAATCTTCTTTAGAAGAACAATCGAGAAACACTAGAAACGCCGCCTCAACTAACACTGACGTTCAGTCCAATAATCTAGAAATCTCAAAAGAACCTGAAGAAAAACCAACTTGTGGGTCAGACCTTGGTAATAATAATGTAATAGTATTAAACGGTGAAGCCCTAACAGGAGACGGTACGAAATTACGCTACGAAATACCTATAGTATTAGTTTTGGCTAATGGAAATTTCCCTACAATAAAAATTGTTCTTGAAGATAATACTGAAGCGAAACCAAGTTTGGAAAATATACAGCCAGAAATGGCAATGGTTGGAAACCCTGAAAGTAATGAAGAAATGTTTAAAAACTATGATGATGCAGATTTAATCCCAGCCTCAGAAAACAGTTATGCACCGAAACCTGTCATGGTATAAGAAGTAACTGTTTTTATTTTTTAAGTATTAATTTTATTTATGTTATAACTTATTTTATGTTAAGAATAAGTAATAAAACAACTTTAATTATTAAAACCCCTTTAATAAAATAAAATGTAAAAAAATATACACTATTAATATTTAATAAACATGTTATTGAAATTATTTGTCGTTTTTGTATTGAGCACAATTTGAACTTTCATCATAATAAAAATTAAAAAATATTCTATAATAATATACACTAAAATTATTTGGTCCTTCAGTTAAATATATTATAATTATAACATTTAATAAAAGAAGAATGGAATAGTGTAAACATATTTTTAATATGAAAGAAAAACAATTAGGCATTATGTTTAGTAACAATTGTCAAAATCCAAAAAAAAAAGTTTTAAATAAACGTCATTAAGCAATAAAAATAATACAAAATATAAAATGGTGGCAAATTTCTTTTTTCATTTAGTTGTACCTAAATAAATGCCTTATAAAATCAATATTTATTATTTACAGAAACACTATAGAATTGTCTATTAATATTCAATGTGACCTTTATCTATGTTGATTACAAATTTAAATTTATAATCAATTTCTGACATCATTGGAAAACTTAATTGGAATCATATGTTGCTTTAATTAGTATTATAAAATATATATGTATAATTAGAAAAAGAATTAGAAAAACGAGACTAAGAAAAAAGCTGCAAAATAACCTTTTAAGTAAGTGAACAAAATAATTTGTACTGTAAGCAGTGTTTGATATAAAATATAAAATGAAGTAGTTCTTTGATAAAATATAATATTTTAAATACGTAAATATATATATTTGAGAAAACAGTATCAACAATACTGGAGGAAGGTCACATAAAAAGCATGAGGAACACCCTGAAAGGCATGCATAAAGAGGTTAATGATTGTGAGATATTTAACTTTTGTGAATTCCCCTTAAATTTGTAATTTAATAATATATCTTTTGTTTTCCCTACATAGCAGGGTAGTCCCTAAAAGAAGGAGAAATGAAAATAATTTGAATATAGTCACAAATCTTGTACAGTTCAAAACATTGTAGTAAGTTCCATAAGTATGCTTATATACTACAAACAATTCTCACAGCTCATAAAACCATTATTTTAAAATATAATATAGAAATTGAAAATAAAAATTCTGTAGAAATCCTACTAATATTATAATTGAAAATTTGTGAGTATGGATGGATGTTTCTCTCTTTCACACAAATACAGCTAAACAGATTTGAATGAAACTCTACAACAGTATAGCTTATATATAAGAATAATATAATAAAAAATAAACATAAAATCTACAACTTATAATCACCACAGAGGGTAAGTTACGAGCAGTAGTAGAAGTAGTAGTGTAGTATAGCCGTATTGTAAAAATTGAAGCCTCCTTATTTTATTATGAGATTATCATTAATGCAACACTAACAAGTTATTTAATAGATAATAATATCACATATGTGTATACAACATTTTCACTCATTTGTATTTTTATTCATTTGACATATTATAAAATAATAATAATAATTGTTTTTATTTAAAAATACTAAATAAAATTACAAAAAATATATACTAAATCAATATTACTACATTAACTACTATTTTAAATCTCTACATTTTTTTAATCTGTCACAGTTATTGTATGTTTTTTGTTATTAATTCATGCCTACAATACAATGCAATACATAAGATTCAATGATATGTAATTGTCTAAAATGCATATATATTTTTATCGTATATCCTGATTCTTTAAAATAATAAATATTCAAAAAAAATGTCAAAATCATTAAAGAAAGAGGTAGTTTTCTTCTTCATAATAAAGTGTCAATTAAGATACATGTATCATAATTATTTTGAAAATATTTTCATGTATTACAATATTTATTTTTGTAATATTTGTGCCTGCCTCTCTTAAAAAAATAACCCATTTTCTTAAAACAATTAATAAAATATAACATTTCGCTATCTATCATCATCTAAAAAATAATATCAAAATTTAAATTTTACACTATCAATATTTTATCAAGGAATGTAAAGATATACCCTCCGGAATATTCTTTTTACCGTTTAGACTCTCCAGTTCAATAATAACAAGACAGCCGAGGACATTTGCTTGACAGTTTTGTAATAATTTGCTGGCAGCAGTAATTGTTCCTCCTGTTGCTATTAAATCGTCAATGACTAAACATTTTAATTTTGGTTTAACTGCACTCTTTTGAACTTCTAGTATGTCCTGAAATTTAAAATATGGAAATGACAAGATTATTGGATATTTAAAACAATCTTTATATTGTACATTGATGTGTTAAATTTATGCAATTTGATTTGATCAATATTTATCTTGACATTATAATAAAAATATATTAACAATTTTTTACAGCTTTAACCTTTCTCACATACCTGCTATAGTATATAGAGAGAACCTAGTATTAAGACACTATGTTCTTCAATTCGTTTAAAATAGAAAAATTGTTTGTTGATTGGAAGAACTCAACATATTACTTTGTCTTATCAGAATGAAAATACCTACAAGTATTCATGCTTATAGTCAGATGCTGTCTCACTGTGCCCACATAGCTTTAATATTCAATATACCAATTAATAATGATAGAAAAGCTTTAAAGTAAATTGACCTTGAAATTGTAATAAATATACTCACAGATCCATATTCCAAATCATACTTGTAGGAAAATACATCCCCCGGCAATTTTCCTTTCTTTCTAATTACCAAACACCCTATACCCAGTTCAGCTGCTATTGAAAATGCAAATAGAAATCCTCTCGACTCTATACCAACTATTGCTTCAACATCTGGATATTTTGTCCTAATAACTTCTACAAGTATTTCTTGTAATAGTTTACAAGTTGCGCCGTCTGATAAAGCTGAAAAAATATCCCTAAAAAAGAAATTAAATGTTTTAATACAATACTTTATTGGCTATCTAACATACTGCCATAGAGATAAGTGTATTATGAATAATTTTAAATGTTACATAACATAATTGTACTTAAGAATGCCTATTAATTTTCCATATTACTAATTTTACAGTAAATGCATAAGTTTCATGCTTAAAATAAATTAACTTTACTTAAAAAAACTTTTGTACCAATATAAAAACTAATAAAAATTAAAGTTTTAAGTATATTAAATATTAGTAAAGACACATTATTACCAAAATAGTATTCCTTCTTTAGGAAAATCGGGAAAACTTTTTATTTTAGATTGAAGTTGATCTACTTTTTGCTTTAATTCCGAATCCATCACGTGACTTTTTAAATACGATAAAAAAACAACCAATAGGGCACCACAATGAACACTGAGTAACTTAAATTTCTTCAAGTGCTATAAAATCATTATTTCAACAAAGTTTATTGGTTATGTTTAGGTTTAAAATAAATGGCAAATTAAACATGACAGAAATGAAGATAATTGCCATATCTACGTTTTAGTTTTCGTATCTTTGGTATTGAAGAATTATAGTTGTCAAACGTCAAGTAAAACCCAATTTAGAATTACCTAGCAATTTTTTGTCAGAAGAGAGAAAGATAAAGTAATAATAATATATATAATATAAATTATAAATTTTTCTCTCTTTCAGAAATAATTTATATAAGCATTTTAAAATAAATAGAAATAAAATTATTAAAGGGCTAAATAGGCTGTAGTTTAAGCACTTAATAATACAGATTATGAATATATATTGTCACCGGCTTCCGGACTATGGAGTAAACGTCAAACTTTAAATTCTGTAGCGGTTATTTCCTACTTACTTTAAAGTAAATGAAAATATAGTTTTCTAAATATATATACAATTATAAATCTATGGAAATGTATACGAATAGCATTATTATTGCATTTCTGTGTTAAATTATATAAATTATCTAACTTGTGTCGAAGCTAATAATTTTCCCGCCGTTAAATGAAAGTAAAACTGCTAACAATGTTATCGACGGGAGATTTAGAAAGGCTAATTACAGAGAAAAGACGTGAGATACAGCAAGAGAAAACTGCTTTGGGTCTATCGCCGCCTTTAAACGTTAATAATGTGAGTATAAATTACAAAACGGGGTCTACCTGTTGCTCAAATATTAATGTGAAATAATGAGTACTGGGGAAAACTCGACTCTATTTACAATAAGGCCCAATGTACTCTTAGCCCTTACCCTAATGCCTGAAGAGTCCTGTAATATAATATTCATGTACGTAAAGTTTAGGTTTACATTCCCTTGCCTATGTCGCAAGCTCGGCCAGCTCGCCCATCGGGCACCAACGTGATTATATTGATTTTCTGCCAGTCGCCGCCGGTCGCCTATTGATTTGGTCGTGTAGACTGTTTCGACAGAAAATCTTCAGTTCGCGGAAACATTTTTAACTTTTTCATAGTAAATATTTAAAAAACAGACAATGTAATATTTTTTAATATTGTTTCTCATTATTTTTATGTTAGTTTTTATTTGATAAATATCTAAACAACTACAAGAAAAGTTTGGTAAGCAAAATCTCAGTATTTAAATTTATAATAACAATAAATATTTCGATTGTCTCTTTTTTCTGTTATTAATTAAATTAATTCATAACATTTCTATCTAGAGTGTTAAAAAAAATTCAAAACGAAAGAAAAGGATATCTCATAGTGAAAATAAGATTTGTTTAAAAGAATATAAATTGACCATTTTAAATATTTATAAATTAACACATACTTTTTGTATTGTTGTAAAATATTTTAAATAAATAAAATAAGTAAATGTAATGTGAAAATTGCTTAATGAAAAATAATTTAAATTTTACTTATATGAAAATATACGTTGATTACTTTTGGAAATAGGAACACATTTTTGTACTAAATTTTATATAAGCTTGGTAAGCTTTATACCAAAATGACCTAGACATATGAAGAGTGTAGCAGTATCTTAAAATATTTATTAGAAGTAAACATGAAAATGTCAAAATGTATTGATTTTGTCACTAAGCTTATTTTTCTGTTACATATTGTTTAAATTGTCTAATTATTTGTAATTAAAAAAATATTAAATAATGAATATCATTTTATATTTTAATAC
The DNA here is from genome assembly GCA_033558755.1 of Philaethria dido. Classification (NCBI taxonomy): domain Eukaryota; kingdom Metazoa; phylum Arthropoda; class Insecta; order Lepidoptera; family Nymphalidae; genus Philaethria; species Philaethria dido. The sequence goes on from JAKGSA010000605.1 coordinate 128,012, forward strand.
TCAAACAGATTTCATTTCAGTATCACACTTTCTCACATAATGGGGTAGGCTGGGAGAACCTAGGTTCCGTATACTCCTTTTTACAATTAAATTCGAAATATTGAGCGTTAAGTTTAGGAACTCAACGCCACATAGTCTTGCCAGAGCAGGGACATGAAAAAAATATAAATATAATCATTCCTCCGAGCGGGGAACTCACAACCATCAGATTCAGCCAGGCTCTGGGTCATTGCGCTATGATGTCCTTATAATTTTTAAGCTTTAAGCTTAATTAATTAGTATATTGTTTTAATATAAGACAACCTTTAGGATGCAGAAGAAAAAGGGCATGTAGAAAAGACTGAGAGAAAAGTGAATTTTATTAGGCAAAGGGCCTTTTCTGAAAACAATGTGCCTTTCGACAAAGAAACTATACAGGAGGTAAACGAAGAGATACCACCAGGTTTGGAAAGATATATACGGGTGAGTTATAGTTTTTTATATTATTTTTTAATCATATTTGATTATTTTATTATTTCTGAATCATATTGGAAAATAGCAAATGTCGAGTTTCTGGTCGGCTCTTCTCAGTATTACTGTGTGTATTATCTCTATATGACTGACAACACTGACATCTTTTTGTTAATTGACGATTCAAAAGTGCTTGTAATAGCCTATTTGAATAAAGAATATTTTGATTATTTAACTGTAAACGTGAACGGTTGTGGATTCAATTCCTGTTCGAGAGCAGGATTTTTATTTCGCGGCGTTAAGTTCCGTCACCCTAAACTCGCAATGTGGAGAATGGAGAGTCGTGACACTAGGTTCTCTTTGACCATCCTATTATGAAGAAGAAACGGGAAGAAAATATATTATTGTACTAATTGATGCTCAACATAATCAAATTACCTAACAGCTAGTATGAATATTTTAAAAGTATAATTCACTTTTATTTATAAACTTTCTTGAAATATATAAATTAATTTACACATTATTATTATTATGCTAATATTTGTATTGAAGTTTAATAATTTGTACTTGTATGAAAAAGCTTTTGAATATTCATTAATCATTAAAGAATTCATTAATTAATGAATTCTTTAATGATTAATTATAATGTATAATTAAATATCTTTGGATAATTTATAAATGATTTCGTAGGTGTGCACTGGATAGTACCTATTAAATTTTTAATCGGTATACTCGTATATGATAAATATAATAAATTAAAGAGAAAAAATTACAGACCAAGTGTCTAGAGTATCATAGTACAAATGTTTAAATTAAAAAAACAAATGAAATGAACAAACAACATGTTTTTCTTAAAAGTATACTTAGTCGTCGTTAGCCGGAAGAGGACCACTGCTGGACATAGGCCTCCGCCATGAAACACTCAGTAATTCTCATGTAGTGCGATAAACATTTTTGCCAATAAACGAAAGTCAATATTTATATGTAAACTAGTTGTCGCCTGCAACTTTGTATGCGTATTCCCGTAGGAATTTCAGGAAATCCTTTGTTAATGCCCTACAGTTCCAAAATAACTTAAATAATTTCATCGAGTGGGAATCGAATCCACAACCTATCGTATTTACAGTAAGACGCTGACCCACTGCGCTGGCATGGCCTCACTATTATAAAAATAGTTTAATTTATTAGATTACCTATGTTTTTTTATATTTTTTAATATAAAAAAACATAGGTAATCTAATAAACCTAAAAATAGCTAAAACGATCTAAAAAGTAGATTGCTTCATAAAAATACGCTTAGTCAAATTGATAAAGCGAATTTATCATTGCCAATGTCAAATCAATGTAAAACATGGTTGCAGACAGGGCCTTCCTACGCGTTGTATTGCACTTAGGTATACTAACAATCCTACTGATATTATTAATGCGAAAGTTCGTAAGGATAGATGTTTGTTTTTTGTGCAAAAACTACTGAACAGCATTTTTAGAAAATATGAAAAATTTTTGAACGCAGCGGGACTAGAACCCGCCTCTTGAAAACCATCGAAGTGCTCTGACTGCTAAGCCATACGTTCTATATCTAGCTGCGTCGAAATTCTTATATGCTTGTTACAACTTATTTATGTTGTTATTATCTCTGTAGAGAGATTTCGCGGGTTCGAATCCCGCTGCGTTCGAAATTTTATACGTTTTCTAAAAATGTTTTTACCTTAACCCTTTAAAACTACTGAAAAGATTTAAATGAAACTTACAGTAATATAATTATGCGTTAGAAAAACATGAAATTTATAATTTGAAAAGACTAATTTTTATCAACGCTATGCGAGTGAAAGCAAGAGCAGAAGCTAACCTTGCAATATATACATATGTGTATGTGGCTATATATGGCGTTTGGCGAAAAGAATGCTATACGGAAATACAAAATTAAAAATGACGATATAACGTTACAAATATCGCATATTTTGATTGATTACTACTAACTCCTGACGCCTGTCGTGGCGCAGAGGCACAAGCGTGCGACTGTAAACGCGACAGGCTGTGGGTTCGATTCCCATTCCAGGAAATGTAAAATTTAGTACTTTCATTTCTTGGGTTTGGTAACAAGGCAAAGCGCGGCGTTGAGTTCCGCCACTCAGCACGCAATGCCTCAATTCGGCGGAAAGAGGGGAACGGAATTGTTGAAAGAGAACGGAGTGTCTTAACACTAGGTTCTCTGGTTCCCTCTGCCTACCTCGCTACATGCGGGATACAGCGTGAAGTTGATAAAAAAAAATACTACTAACTCTCTTTATAAACTATATAAAATATTGAAATTTAAAGGGGCACGAAAGGGGAAAGTTCTGTGACGCGTAAAAACTCATCCATAAAAACACTCGCCCTATAACCCATTTTGTAGGTACATAGGAGAGATAGATAAGGTATAGGAACTCTGTATACGTAAATTACACAGCAGTGGCAAGGTGTAAAAAATTTAGTTAGGCAAGGCGGAAAATTTAGAGAAGCCGTTGTATATTTAGGGAAGTCGGTACATATATTTAAGGAAGCCGGTAATTTTTAGAGAAGCCGATATCGGCTTCTAGATCTAAATATATATATTTAGGGAAGCCGGTATAGGATGTGAAGGTATTTAGTAATCACTATCGAATTTTGGCGATGACATATCGAATTTTTTAGGTCTCATACTTGTACTTGAACAAGTTAGGCAAGCCGGTGGGAACCGTGTTGTATGTAGCCGTGTTGTATGTAACCGTGTTGTATGTACTAATGGGTAGTATCTGCGTTATACCCGCATGACTTTGTTAAGAAATAGTAATACCAGTATAAGTGTAATGTCATCCACGCCATCATGGCATAATTTGAAATTCTAACTACCTTTTTAATAATAACTAACTACATATATCTATAAACTCGAATTCGTATCTTGAGACTAGGCTCTTTCTGTTTAGTCTGTTTTGTAAAGCTTGAAGCTGAAGTTAACTATCGTAGTTTTAAATCTATTATTTATATATTAATATATAAGTTGATGTTTCTTGAATCTACTATGACAACGTGCGGCGTTGTGCTCTGCTACCCAGCTCAAAATAGAACAAAGGTATCATTTATTAAGCTAATTAAGCTAATATAATTTCTTGAAAATATTTTGTTATACATTTCCGAAGACATTTTTCGAGGAGTGGAACGATGTCCTCGGTCGAGTCACGAACTTCCTATTGCGCTATATAGATTAAGAATAAAACATAATATTTACTAATAATTATTAAATCTTTAATGCTTAAGCAAATAAAGTAAGTAGGAGATATGTATTATTTTAAAAGTATCTGTAAACTATATGAATGGAATATATAAGGAAGGATAGTTCTTGCGTGTATTCTTCATACTCTCGTTATCCATTACCATTATTATATAATTAAAGGCCTACTTGAAGCAATTTATATGTAAATTGTGATTAAAAATAAAATATGCGTTTTTTATACTGTATATATTTTTAAGTTATACCAACTATAAATATTGAGTCGTGGCGCAGGGGAACATGCGTGCGACTATAAACGAGACATGGGTTTGTCGCCCGTGGGGTGTGGGTTCGATTCCCTCTTCAGGAAATGAAAATATTAAATAATATTTAGTATTTTCATTTCTTCGCTCTGGTAACAAGGCTAAGCGCGATGTTGAGTTCCGCCACATCGCACACAAAATCTCAATTCGGTGGAAAGTGGGGAAAGTAAATGTTAAAAAAAAGAGAACGGAGTGTCTTAACTCTAGGTTCTCTGGTTCTGCCTACCCTGCTATGTGCGGGATACAGCGTGAAGCCAGAAAAATATTGTTTCATTATAAATTATAATAATATGACGGTAAATTTTCTCAATGCTACCTTACATAACCAGATAATGTGGTAATCTGAAGCGAGTACACTTAGGACTTAACGGCTTTTGTTCGCTTTACTTTGATTCTTGACTTTTTTAATCACCAACTAGCTCCGAGGCCATATTTGAAGCATAAATTCTAACCCACATTTGAATAGATGAGCTATGCAAAAGGAAAAAATGTTAAAAGTTAAAAAATATATTTTATCGTTATATGTGGATTCACTTAATTTTTTTTTATATTATGTGTTTTTCTGATGTATAAGATATAATTACGCGAAAGTTTCATCAAAATCCGTTAAGTAGTTTTTGTGAGAAAGAGCAACAAGCATCAATCTATCCTTATATATATATATATACATTTTAATAAAATTTAAAATAAATATTACGTTACTTTTATAAAATTACGTAATATTATTTTTATAAACCGTATTTTTTTTTTCAAAAAGTATCTAATTTTTCACTTAAAATCAAGTGTCTGAACATTCCATAATCAGCAGTAGGTAGATGTGTATGAATGTATATCGCTAGGTCAACTATTACGGCAAGGACGCAAATCTCATTGCAGTGATGCGCATGTCACGTTTGCGAAAATCTTAATGCAGAGGTTGGATTTAACTGCCGCTACTATTTGTATTTGTATCATTTTTGGTTGAAAATTACCCTATTAATATTTAAATAAGAAATTTAAATTCTAATTTAATTACATTTTTTATGTATTTTCTGCCTCTCTTTGAGTCTGTAAAGAAATAGAGTGAAACGTCCATTTTGCTCTTAGATATCTTCTTAGATTTATTAAATCTTTGTCTTATATGTGAATGTTAAAAGTTAGTGATACTTGAATCCTATACAATCATGCCTACTCAAATACATTTCCACTGCGCCATGATGGTGTCAACATGTTATGTGGTGATGTCACCACGTTCGTAATTACATGAAACTGTTTTGTCCCTTTTCCCGCATATCAACGTTAGTCAGAGAACACCCAGTTTCAAAATAGCTTTCTGCCTGATTTTAAGACATTCCGTATTCAAGGGCGGAACTTAACGCCGTGATTTATCTTCATAGAGAAATGAAAATAATATACATATTCGTTACTCCGAATGGGTATCGAATCATCACCAACCATGTGCCACTGACATAATAACTGTAGAAATTTATCATTTTCGTTTTCCATTTTCTTCTGAATTGAGTCATTGCGTTCTGAATGGCGGAACTCAACGCCGCGCTTTGCACCGGAGTGTCTTGACACTAGGTTCTCTGGTTCCCTTTGCCTACCGTGCTATGTGCGGGATACAGCATGAAGTAAAAAAAAATACCATTTGTCTTATGCGGAGATTGAACTCGTGACCTTTCACACGAAAGTAAAAGTACTCGTAGTATAGACATAAATATCACGCACATCCAATTAGTGCCAGTTTTTTTTAAATCTCTTTCATTGTTTGGAAAGTCGCTTATAAAAAACCTATTACGTTAAATACATAACAGCTTCTAGGGAAAGTTTTATATACACTCTCTTGGATAAGCTGACAATTTATAACCGTAACAAAATATTATTATATTTTTTTCTCGTAATGTCTATCAGTAACACCTTAATGGTATTGTGGTACTCACGAGGAAGCTAATATTTATATGAGAAGAAACTGCTTAGCAATCCATGGATTCACCGTGCGGGTGCCGGGCCTATCGCGTTGCAGAGAGAGGAGCTTGGAGAGAGCCTGGGACTTACGACCTAAGTGTAGTTTTAAGGGGCCCCTATAGAGTGCGCATTAATGTTCACCTCCACTATCCGCGCTCCTCTCTCTACCTAACCATATTTTAAAAGATTCTACTAATGCCGTCTTTGAAATACGTGCTAAAATGAACTGATGATAGTTCTAGAAAGGCCGAGATCTTTTAGTAGATTATAGAGAGATTTCGCTGTTATACCTCTCGCGCCTACTTCTACCGCGTATAAATTAACACTAAACACCTATTCCTGGTCAGTTCGTTGGTGAGTTCGAAGTACTTGTTCACCTTAAGATGGTGATCTTTTGAATCGTTTGTTTCCCACGGAACTGTTATTTCTACCATATTATATCTGTTATATTTATATCAGTTGTATAAAGTATTTTTCAGAGAAAGGAGTGTCTTGACACTAGATTTCTACTCTGCTTTGCAGAGTAGGCAGAGAAATCTAGGAGTAAAAAGTGAAGCTAAAAAAAACTACCTTTAGAATAAAGTGCCAGATTGGTCTTCATTGCTTAACACCATGTTGCGAAAGGGGCAATTGAAAATGCAATTTAGTTTCTATCAAAGCTAATGTTTAGAAAAGAATTATTGATATTCTCGCTCTTCCCGAAATTATTTTAAATATATAGGTTTTGTACATCAATATTCAATTCAATTCCTTTTAAAAAAGTGAAAATGGAATGAATTTGAAAATAAATAGGGTGAGTGTAATGAAAAATCATAAAAAAGAACTTTAAATGAACGAATTGGATGCGTATAAAAATCAATTTGAAGTTAAAAAACATTGTATTTGAAATGTAAAAGAATGAGTTTATAATATAAAATACATGAAAAATTCCCTAAATTAGATTTTAACCTACAATCATTTCCTACATCGCATATTTTAACTACAAGTGGCGAGACGTTCATATAAAACGTTTCCCACCGGCTTACCTTTTGTAAATGAAAATATTTATTTTTGAAAAAAGGTGGGAGCGATTCTGTAAAAAAAAAATAAAAGAAGTATGAGAAAAGAAGGTCACCAGAAGAAATCGATATTGAAATTACTAAATAACTTTACATCCTATGCCGGCTTCTCTAAATTTGCCGGGTTACCTTTTTAAAATTCTCACCCCACGCCACTGCCAACTACGATAGCGTTATTAGTACATATGCTTAGAAATTATAGAATAATCTAAATTTAATTACTAATCAATAATATCTAGGCGTAGACAATACGGTAATGTCAGGGAGTGCCTGTAGAAGGCGAGGCCGATATAACACGCCGGAAACTAGGAAGAGGGAAAACGAAGATACGCATTGCGGTTACTAGGTGTTAAACGGACACGTTATTGAGACGTTCTTTGAATAACAATGTATGAATTCTGTATATTTCTATATTTATTTAATATGGAATGTATAACAAATGTTATTATTATTACTAGTGACCCCGTTGACGCGTTAACAACGCGTTGTCTTTAATAATGTATGACCTATATATACTTTGTTTAAACATGGATGTCAAACCATCGTAGTGTGTGTAACATTTATTTTATTAATTTAATATACTTTTTATGCATTATTTTAAATAAATATTAGCATTTAGCATTCTGCTCTCCTTCTATATAAACTATAAGTGTGCCAAATTTCATGCTCCTCCGTCCGCGTAATTTTCGTAAAAAGGGATCCAAAGTTTTTGCTTCATATATTTATATATAGATTTTTTTAGTTAATTATATAACTTCTTTTATATATTTTAACAATTTTTTACAATGTTATTCATATACTTTTTTTTGGAAAAATATTCCAAAACGTGGTAATACTTGAACGTGGCAGGATTTGTACGCGCGGTTTTTGGAATCCGTCCAAGCACTCTTGTCAATTAAGCTATGCGTTCAAATCGAGTTACGTCGAAATTGTGATACGTTTACTGCTTGCTTTAAAAATATCAAAATATTTCCATATTTCCATACTAATTATGTTGCATGCACTATCTTGACCAAAGATAATTCTTAAACTTAGATTCTTATAAACATTGAATAGTATAAATCTTTTACAATCTAAAGAAATTCTAATAAATAAATATAAGTTTCAACAAGCAAATAAGAATTTCGAAGTAGCTCTAAACACAAACATTGCTTGTTGAGTCAGTAAGAACACTGTTGAGAACTATGTCTTATGAACTGTGTCTGAAAATAATTTCAATAACATTCACCCGAGTGGGGATTGAATCAACAACCGATAGTACATTCAGATGTTGATCCACTGTGCCACGACGGTTTCAATCGCATAGGAGAAACATAAAAAAATAGATTGGGACATAAACCTACACTCATCATTTATGCACTGCACTACGATGTCGTCGTTATTATATAATTTATTACTAACTCTTATTTCATTTAATATGTGCTAGAAACTCGCCTTATACAATAACTTGACCTAGAATCTAGCGTAATATGAGGTTGGTAGAGACTGAAGCTTTTTATTAGAAAAGGAAATAATTGATGTCTAACCGACTTAAAAAGAGGAGGAGGTTATTAAATCAACTGTTTTTTATTTGTCTTATCGCATAACTTTTTCTGGAGACACACATACAGAACTAATTTACATCATTTTTTTTTAAATGATAGGTAGTGCTTGTTTTTTTTTTTAATGACTTCATTTTGCGATGACAGGTGCAAAATAATCTGGCATTGTCACAGGTGAGTAGTTCTTGAATTATTTGTAATAATTGTGGTTTTCCTTTTTTGTTGAAATCTTAGTTATAATATTTTCTTTAATTATACAACGTACGTAGACGGAGTGTCACATCACTAGATGAAGAACATCAGATATATTTTAAAATAAAATAATCCTATAGCTTATTTTAGTTAAATCTTTTTTTGTGAATATTTAAAAATATCGTTAATTATTTTTTAAATATAGTTAATGAATATAATAAGTACTTACATAGTGTCGATGTCAGACGTTTTAATGGTTTGATGCACAGATATACATTTCCGCTAGAACAGATTATAACAGCTCATTGTTCTAACCAAGGTTGTAGGCAGGTTCATATATAAATTACCACGATGTGTAAACTGTACTCTTTCTGTATTATATCATTGGAATTATACAATTTATTTTGTATTATTAACGACTATTACGAAAAAACGGAAATGTTGGAAGAGAATGGAGTGTCTTAACACTAGATTCTCTGGTTCCCTCTGCCTACCCCGCTATATGCGGGATACAGCGTGAAGTTAAAAAAAACTATTAGTAGGATTTTGTTTGCAAGGACTAAAAATTCTAAAATTCCATTTTTCTCGTTTTTGTAGAAATTCCTAGAAAACCTCTCTTAGACCTTCTTTTCTCTTCTACTCCTCAAGGATTTTAGCATGTAGAAACATGCTAAATTTTATACTTCAAGTAATTTTGACTCTATGATGTCTATAAATCGCTCAGTAACGCAAAGCGTTTTATATATATTTAAGTATAGTTTACGCCTATATTTCATATCTAACCCATTTTAAGCAAGAATTTGAAAAAAATAATATAAAACAGCTATTCGTTACATATGTTCATATTTTATTACATAACAAACAACTAAAAAGAAGCCCTCGTAGTGCAATAGCGTACGACTGTAAACGTGATTGGATGCGAGTTCAATTCCTGCTCGGGGGCATTATAAGCAATTATATATAAATTCTTTCCCCTTTCACGTTCATAAATCGCGGCGTTGAGTTCCATCACTTAACACACGATGTCTCGAAACCAGACATTCTGTCTATCCGGCAAAAATTGTGAAGGAACAAAAAATATATAAATAGTAATATGTATTTGGTGCTCCGTAGTTACAATAACTGAGTCCTGATTTAGTTTGTCGCCCACGTACAGTCAGTGATAAATAACTTTATAATTTCGGCCGCGTTGCAAAAAACGTCCATTGAATTCAGTACCCATGACGTAAGGATGAGCTTAGATTGTTAAATTATTGTTTATTGTACATAGTAATAATAATACCTAAATTATTGATATGAAAATTTTGTCTTAATGCTTTTTTATAGCGTTCTTATTATACTTTCTTATCATGTCTAATGGTTCTGGGTTAGTTTTTTTAAATTTTTAATTAGATTTATAATTAGAGTACTAGAGTACTGACTAGTAGATTCGTTGACGCGTAAAATAAGCGTCGCCTTAGTAACATGTTACGTAATTGACTGTGCAAAAGTCTATGTCAAACACATTAGGTAATGTGCGCTTTATTAATTTAATGTAATTCTATTGTATTCACACAGGCTTACCTTAATTTTTAAAATACAAGAGACCTAAAAAAACGGTCGCCAGGAAACGTGGAACTCAAATTGTAATTGAGTTTGCAAAAAAAACAAGATCACCAAGGAGTGAGAGCTAAAAAAAAAGGTCGCCTGAAAAATTTTCGATTATATGGCAAAAAAAAAACAATCTGACATTTTAGATCAAGACAAAGCGCGGCGTTGAGTTCCGCCACTCAACACGCAATGCCTCACTTCGGCGGCAAGTGCGGAACGGAATTATTGAAAGAGAATGGAGTGTCTTAACACTAGGTTCTCTGGTTCCCTCTGCCTACCCCGCTATATGCGGGATACAGCGTGAAGTTTAGTATAATTTTAGATATCAGAGCTTGTTGCCCCATAAAAAAATTTGATCACCAAAATTCTGTTGTAAAATTACTAAATATCTTTACATTATATACCGGCTTCCCTAAATATATGTACTGACTTCCCTAAATATAAAACCGGCTTCTCTAAGTTTACACGCTTGCCTAATTAAAATATTCATTCCTCGCCACTACGGCCAAGCTAAAGTTTGTCTGGTTTAATCTGTCGCCGCTTTTCAATACGAAAAACACTATAATATTTAACTTACTCTTAAATTATTATAAATATTTATAGATATTACTTTCGTCGTCGACATTACCATATTTGCAGATGCGTAGGAGCCCCACAATTGATACAGTTGAAGGGCCAGACGCGATGCAAATGTGTCCACTTAAAACATGCAGCTTAGTCCTTGTGTTTACTTAATCTGAACTTACATGAATAGTGTGCTGTGTTGTGAATTGAATGACGTATGTTGATTTTTAAAAGATTTTTTGAGTGAATGTGGTAAATTTTGTTATAATACGTTGTTTTAGTATTGGATACCGAAATTCCAGTAGGATTTTGGAGTATTTGCTTTTAAATATTTACTTTCGAGTTTATATTATAGCTACTAATTTCTATTTTTAGATGACTTATTTAACATAAATTATCCACTATGATATTATTTTTATTGCTAATATATAAAACTCTTCTCTCTCTTACGTATGGAAAACATGACAGATTGTTGGGGATTTCCCAAAATTCCCGAAGTGAAGACTGAAGATAAACATGAAAATGAATGAAAAGTTATATGACGTAAATTTAGAAATTTTATGTTATATAAATATGTGTGATGAAAGAATGGTGAGAAAGATATATGAAGCAAAGGTGAGCGGTAAGAGAGATAGGGGGAGACCTCGGTAGACCTTCGAGAATACAGTATCAATGATACTGGAGGAAGGTCACGTAAAAAGCATGAGGACTCTCCGGAGGGCATGCATGAAGAGGTTAATGACTGTGGACGAGGCGAAAGAGGTATGCAGGGACCGTAGCGTTTGGCGCTCCGTTTTCTCTGACTACCGCGCTAGGGATAAGCGTGAAGTTAAGTAAGTAAGTAAATATGTAATAAATATTGCAAATATTGTAATCTTACAAATTTCTTCATTTATCGTTTGCTGTTACTATTACATTTTAAAACTATTTAGAAAAATAAACTCATTGTAATAATAAAATATTTACAATAACTATAGAAATACTTAAATACTGTTCTATTTACCACAGAATATATATAATAATATTGACTGTTTTCATAGACGACGGCCTTTTATTATTGATATATCATTGACATTTAGAATAACACCTATGTTTACTCACTATATTTTCAAACTCAAACCAACTTACCAATAAGTTGGTTTGAGTTGCAATTTCAAATAAATCCTATGTATGCCTATATAAAAAAGCTGTTCAGTTTACATGAAGGTAAACTCATACCCTCATATATATACTCATACATATCTAACAGTTAAAATTAGTTTTGATTAAAGTTTTACTTAACTTAGGATAAGAAAAACATTTTCGAAAAACATATATTTCTTTTTGTTTTTTAAAATCTTTTTTTATACTAATTGCATGATTAACGCTTTAAAAATGATTAATAAATAGCATTGCCAAATAATTATTGTTAGAAATTTTGTTTGGGAGCAGAAATTTGTAGAAATCGCTCTAAAGAGATGCTAACAACAAAAAGAAGTTATAACAAGCGTATCACAATCGACGTGGATTAATAGCTTAGTTGTCAAAGCGCTTTGACGGTTTCTAAGAGGTGCGGGTTTGATTTCCGATACGTTCAAATTTTGTAAATTTTCTCACACTGAGTATGTTCAACACTTTAGAAATATTCAAAGTAATTGCCATATATTTTTAATATTTTTCGTATGTTCTTATTGATTTTTTCTAAGTAGCAACTGTAATATCCTGAATTTAACACATTATTATAACGAAGTAATCATAAATCAATATCTAGGTGCAGGCTAAAGTGTCAGGGAGTGGTAGGGCGTGTAATGTAACATTAACCGAAATAGGTTTTTCCACCCCTTCGCGCCACTGTGTACACATGTGTGTAGGAAATTCAGGCTAAGTGAATAAAGGCAGTGGAAAGAGGTTTAATTCAGGAAGGTTTGTTTTAAAACAATATTGTTTAATTATCATCATTTTATGGGGCGCATAAAGTTATTTTTATAATATTTTAATTATCTTTCTAAAATGGTATTATTTTGTGTGTTTGTGTGGTATCATACACATACATAGCTTCACGCTGTATCCTGCATATAGCAGGGTAGGCAGAGGGAACCTAGTGTTAAGACACTCCGTTCCCCACTTTCCGTCGAATTGAGCCTGTCGTGGCGCAGAAGCACAAGCGTCCGACTGTAAACGCGACAGGTTGTGGGTTTGATTCCCACTCTTTTTTTCATTTACTGGGTTTGGTAACAAGGCAAAGCGCGGCGTTGAGTTCCGCCACTCAGCACGCAATGCCACAATTCTAAAATGATAAATAATATTTTGAAACTATTACTTAACGACTTATTTGCGTATATTTGCTTATATTTTCTTCATCATTAATAATAATGCAATGAAGACTAGGAAGCCGGCATGAGAGCGTTAAGTAACTTAGAAACGGTAACGGTTACGACCCCTTTGGGTAATTTTTAATTATAGATGCAATGTGTAATAATGAATATATTAATCAAATGTGTTACACTTACTTCATTCACCTGTTCTAATTGTATTCAAATACTAGTTGTTAGTACTGTCTTTGTTTGTTTTATTTTTTTCTTTAAGAATAACGTTTTTTTGAATAGTGCTTAGTAGTGTTGTAGCGCAGAGGTATAAGCTTGCGGCTGTAAACGCGATAGGTAATAGATTCGATTTCCACTTCAGGAAATGAAATATTAAATAATATTAAGTATTTTCATTTTGCTAGCTCTGGTAACAAGGTAAAGCGTAGTGTTGAGTTCCGCCACTCAGCGCGCAAAGCCTCAATTCGGCGGAAAGTGGAGAATGGAAATGTTAAAAGAGAACGGAGTGCCCTAACACTAGGTTCTGTGGTTCCTTCTGCCTACCCTGCTATGTGCGGGATATAGCGTGAAGCCAAAAAAATCTGTCTCTGTATAATGTCTAATCAAATTATTAGAAAAAATAGTAATTCAAAGTATTAGAAAAACGACCTTTACTTGAAGATGATCAAAGATTTTCACCAAAAATAAAAATTATAGCTACAAGCTAGTATTCATATATTTTTTCGTAAATATAAAAATTCTTTCTATTTATAGCCCTTTTTTCTCGTGAAGAACCCATTTTCATGAGTACTTGCCCATTTGGAAACTCGGGCGGGCTTAATGGGGCATCCCACGCCGGCAGTTGTGGGCCGATAGGAATAGCCACTGTAACCTTTCGGTGCTCCTTCTTGACTGCTACTAGCTGGGGTAGGGAGCTTAAAGCTTTGTTGCGCGAAACCAAAAATGAAACTATTTCCGGATTTAATTAATTATGTTTAAAAAATATATTAAATCCAGAAAACTATTATTTTAAAAATTATTTAATTCAATTTTGTTTTTGTTTTCGCGTTGTACCCCGTGTAAGACATTGTTCTTTAAGGTTTCCATTTCTCACACATAAAAATAAATGGAAATACATACTTATAGGATGTCTCTTAAAATATATTTATGAAATAATATTATAACTAACATTATTAAAGCCCGATAAGTTTAAAATACGTATAAAAAACTATATCTCATATAATCTTAATGTTAGATTCGTCTGCATAGCGCTTTGAATGAAGCAATGAAGCTAGCGTGAGCAAATCGAGCCTTAGCGTGCCGTAGTCAGTCCGCGATGTAATGTTCTTGTCGATGGTTGCGGTTTATATACCAATTTCCTGTTCCATTTTTGAATTCGCTATTTTCTTTTTTTTTATTAGTGGTTCAGGCTGAATAGTGAAGCGGTTATAGGAACTCTTTTGTGTAGTGTTTTTTTTTAATTTTATACTAATGTGCTAATATAAGGGATTAATTTAAAAAAAAAACAGTGTTTAAGTTCAGTATTTAGTGGTAAATTAGTGTTTTATGTAGGTATTTATTATTATTAGACTTGTCTGACTTATATTGAAGCATCTTAATATTTATGAGTGTATGTTTTCTTTTTTAATTTCATTAAGCGATATTTTTTTAATATAAAATTTTATCAATATGTATATTTAGATAAATTTTAAATTTATTTGTAGCCTTTTAGAAAGAAGTATGATCTAAATATATACGTTTTAACGTTAGTATATGTAATATGTTTTTAAATATTTCAAATTTCATTGGTTAACAACGCAATGGTATTGCATTTTATTTAATAGATGTAAAGTAAATTGGTAATGTTTTTATTTTATACTAAATTCTTATTAATTATTACTTTATTTATGTTTCTTATAAGTATTACAAGTTTTACAGTTTTTGTTTGAGGTCCTTAAGGACCAGTCGATTGAGTTTAATTCCCATTAGAGGAATTAATTATGTTTTATATTATTTTTATTTCTGGTAACATAAATCGGGTCGGTATGGTTAGTTTCACCAGTCACTACGCAATGTAACGAACTCTGGCGGAAAGTGGAGAACGAGAGTGTCTTGACACTAGGTTCTCTCTAGTCAGAGAGTCTGCTATATCTACGGAGGAAAGCGAGAAACTGTGAGAAACACCATTTTTTTACATACATACACACATAAGCTTCACGCTGTATCCCGCATTTAATTAAGAGACTTCGCTCCCCACTTTCAGCCGAATTGAGGCATTGCGTGCTGAGTGGCGGAACTCAACGCCGCACTTTGCCTTGTTACCAAACTCAGGAAATGAAAACTTCCATTTCCTGGTATGGGAATCGAATCCACAACCTATCGCGTTTACACTTGCACGCTTGTGACTCTGCGCCACGATAGGCGTTTTTCTTTTTTTTTTTTTTTCATTAAACGAATAGAAAGAATCAGAATTCTTTCAATCTAAAACTAGTTTAACTTTCAGGGAAAGATTGCATCGGAATCTACGAGACTTTTCGATTTAATGGGTATCGATTTTCAGTTCACTTCACGATAATTGATGTCAGATGTTTTAGAAGGCATAATACTCTAAGTAAATAATTGAGATAAGCTTAATTGTAGAACATGCGTTTTTTATACGACTAATAAGTTAAAATATTATATTTATTACTTTCTTGACGGCTCTTCTCAGCAGAACTGCCTACCGGCCGGCTTCCGTTAGGACTGACACAACTGACATCTTTTGTAAATTTATGATTCGAAAGTGCTTGTAACAGCCTATTTGAATAAAGGATATTTTGATTTTTATTTGATATTTAACCTAGTATCGTTTCTTAATCAAAATATTGGGTCTTAGTAGCGCTCATTAAAATTCCTCTGCGGAAACGACATATAACTTATGCCTATATTGGGTTTTTGACACTATTATATGATTGGTTAGTAAAAGGAAGTACATTAGTGCTTTGTTTTACCCTAGCTTTGTTTCAACATTTGCTAGAAAAAACATATGATAAGAACGAATTATGTTAATATCATATTGTTAAAAAATAATTTTAATCTAAATATTAGTACTGATCATAAGCAGCATTAGTACGCCTAACTTCATCAAAATCTATTTAGCCGTTTTTGCGTTCTCGTTTTCGTCTCTGCTTATACAAAAATGTATGTTAAACACAATGTGTAATATTTATTTTATTTATTTTGTATATTTCAAATGCTTCATGATTTTTGTGGAAGTTTCTCTACACGTATTAGTATAGTATAGGAAAACAAACCAAATTTTTATTAATGATAAACATACATTTTTATTATTAAAACGAAAAAGATATATTTGTAACATATGACGTATTTTGTAACAAATTACCGAATTTTCCTAAAGGTCATAAAATAAAAGCACAACAAAAACTGAACAAAGACGTTTTCGCTTAAATGGTTTTGGAATCGGATTATAATTACATACCCAAATACAGTGTTGAGATTTCAAAGCGGTATTTTATATTTAATTACACCTTTGTTTTAGTAAATGATATTGAAGTAAATACTTTTTAAAATAAAAATCTTTGATTGTTTATATATTTTATTGAGCTTTATAGTTTTTGCCTCTATAGCAGAGTAAGCAACCTGGTGTAGACATCGCGAAAGGTGGAACGCCGCGTTTTGTCTTCCGAAAGTAAGGAAGCTGAAATAATTTAAATATAATTCCCCGAATGGGAAACGAACCTACATATATCATGGTTCTATTCCCATGTCCTATGGCACTACGAGAGTCCCAAGGTGTATTTTTTTTTAGAAATGATTTTATATATATACGAGGTGTGTTCAAAAAGTAAGGTGACTGTGAAATTTGGCGGGCAACATACTTTCGATTATCGATTTTTTTATTTTGTTATGTTGGTACACTCTTCCCGAACATCTGTACCAAGTTTCAAGTGTATAGCATTTTTTGTTTGGTTGGGAGAGGCGTAAAGGTTATAAGTGTTTTGCGTGCTCGGCGATTTCTTGCTATCGAAAAATATGGATTTGCATCAAATTTTGTGTAAAAAATAAAATAAAGTGCTCCGAAACACTTAAAATGTTGACAGTGGCATACGGTGAAACTGTTCTGAGTAAAAAAAATGTTTACAAGTGGTACAAACTCTTCCAAGATGGCCGGGAAGATGCCAATGACGAGCCTCGCTCTGGACGCCCAAGCACGTCAACAACTGATGGAAACGTTCAAGCAGTGAAGAAAATTGTTCTGGAAAATCGTCGAATCACTATCAGAGAAGTTGCTGAGGATGTTGGTATATCGCTTGGCTCGTGCCATGAAATTTTTTCTAACGTTTTGGGCATGAGACGTGTGTCAGCGAAGTTTGTTCCGAAATTGCTCATCATTCATCTTTGCTGGTGAGAGATTTTTTGGCCAAAAACAACACCACAATCATGCCTCAGCCACCATATTCACCGGATTTGGCCCCATGTGACTTTTTCTTGTTCCCAAAACTAAAGAGACCTATGAAAGGACGGAGATTTGCAACGATTGAAGAGATAAAGACTGCATCGCTGGAAGAGCTCAAGGCTATACCGAAAAGTGCTTATGAGAAGTGCTTTGACGATTGGAAAAACCGTTGGCATAAGTGTATTGTATCTGAGGGGGATTACTTTGAAGGGGACAACATAAATATTGATAAATAAATAAATATTTTTTCTTAAAAATACAAAGTCACCTTACTTTTTGAACACACCTCGTATGTGGTGACTTTAATATTAATTTACTAGATAATTCCACCACTTGCTCTAGATTCAGGTCTTTACTAAACTCATATAACCTAGCTTATTTATTTCTAGAGCCAACAAGAATTACTAGTTGTACAGCAACTTGCATTGATAATATTTTTACAAACGCTGTACCAAAAAATAAATCAATAATTAATATGTTGAGCTCTGATCATTGCGGGCAGTTGATTTCCTTTTTCTTTATTAAAAATAAAATTGATAAGAAACAAAAAATTGTATGTGTGCCGATGACAACTGGCCGTGTAGAAAAGTTTGGAAGTAATATAATAGCAAAACTTAAATATTTAAAGTATAATAATAATCCAAATATTTTATATAGAATTTTTTTCAGTTTCATTAAAAATGAATTTAATGCTATATTTACTTCCAAAATTGTTGATTCCAGGAATTTCTTGTCTTTTAATGATTGGGCGACTGTGGGAATTCATAAGAGTAGACAAAGGTTATATGACCTTTATAGTGAAAAAACATATAACCACAGTGAATCAGTTATTATGTTAAGAAATATTCTAAAATGTTTAAAAAAGTATTAAAATTTTAAAAAAGTTGGCGATGCACATAATATATTGGGTTGTTTCATATGAAATGTCCGATTTTATAATTTTTGAAATACATAAAGGATTTTGCGGGTCTCTGTTGTTTACTCCTAAATATTTATATACCATAATCAAGCAGTTACTAATCCTCTACGTTTCTTTTATAAACATTAGGTTCCCAATCAATTACACACTGTTTAATATACCTTCAAGTATGCACATGGAAACACGCGATTTCCGTATAATATTTCTTTACGAGTTTAAACTCGGCCGTTCGGCAGCTGAGGCTACTAGAAACATCTGTAAGACGTTTGGAGAAGGGAGTGTAAATGAACGAACCATTCGCCGTTGGTTTGCTAAGTTTTCGACTGGGGATACCAACTTGGAAAACCAGCCCCGAGGAAGACCTCCATCTGTCATTGATATCGATGTTCTCAAACATACTGTAGAAGGAAACCCCTACCAAACAGTTAGAAAACTTTCAGCACAACTTAGTGCAAGTGCACCTACTGTTTCCAGACACTTAAAGTACATAGGTAAGGTAAAAAAGCTCGATACATGGGTACCTCACGATCTCACTGAGCGACAGTAATTGAAACGACATGAGACCTGCGTTTCGTTGCTTGCTAGGCAAAAAACCGACCCTTTTCTTTAAAGAATAATAACTTGCGACGAAAAATGGATTTCTTACGACAATCAGCGTCGGTCAGGGCAGTGGCTAGACATCGACGAAAGCCCAGGCCAAATGCCAAAACCAAATTCGTACCCGAAAAAAATGATGGTTACAGTGTGGTAGTCAATGGCTGGAATCATACATTATTCCTTTTTTGCCTGGAGGCCAGACCATCACCTCTACAACCTACTACAATGAAATTGACCAAATGCATGAAAAATTATTGAAAAAACAACCTGGATTGGTAAAAGTCGGAAAGGCCCTATACTCTTACACGACAACGCTAGACTCCATGTTTCAAAACATACCGTGTATAAATTGAAAGAGCCTGGGGTATAAATTGAAAGAGCCTGGGGTATGAAGTTCTTCCGCACCCACCATATTCTCCCGATTTGTCTCCAACAGATTATCACCTTTTTAGGAATTTAAACAACTTCGTCAGAGGAAAAATTTTGCTGATGCTGAAATAAAAAGTGCGTTTTCAGACTTTGTATCACATCAAAGCTCAGTTTTTCAGTTCCGGGATAAAAAAGTTGGTGTCATGTTGGGAAAAATGTGTAGAAAAAGAAGGTAAATACTTCGAATAAAGTTATATTGTTTTCGTATTGTATTTTTACTAAAACTCCTTTATCTTGAAAACGGACAATTCATGTGAAACAACGTAATAAATACAAGAAATAGGCTTAAACTTGCAGCACCTGTAACTCGATTGTATAGAGTACGCAATTCTTTTCTGGGACAATGTGTATACTTTTACAATAGGATCCCAGAAAACGTCCGAGAACTTTCCATTTTGCAATTTAAAAAAATTGTAAAAAGACGTTTGTGTGTTAAAGGTTATTACCTAATTAGTGATTTTATAAATGATAACACACCTTGGGAATGAAGTGCTCGCTCCAGTCTGTTTCAAAGGTATCATTGTCATTAATAAAGAATTGTAAACCATTGTCAAATATAAAAAAAAAAAAAGAAAAGTCCCGCTGAGTTTCTTGCGCCGGTTCTTCTCAGGTCTGAGGCATTAAATTTAGTGAACCGGTGGTAAATTATTTGACGTTCAAAAAATGAAGCTTGTAACTTCTTATTTTGAATAAAATTATTTGACTTTGATTTGTATCCGACATCATGGCTACCCCGAAAAAAATACTACGAGCTTGGGAAGGAAGGTCGGCGGACATGCAGAAATTGGAAGAAACTCATGACCATCAGAATAAAGGAGGCTGAGGCTTAAGGAAATGGAACTACGTACCCAAGTTCAAGTATCAATAAACCAACTAAGACGGCAAGATGAAAAATTGAGACAATTACGAGATTCCTTAGACGCGGCGATACAGAGAGAGAGGACACTACAGAGGACCAACATAAATACCCAGATTTGGAAAGCAAGGCTAAATACGAATCTATGCAGGCAAATATAAAAAATATGGAAGTCGCCCAAAGGATAGCTGAGTTAAGAGACTGAAGCGGAATATAAATTAAAAAATGAAGTAATGGCTACCGAAGGGGAACTAAGAAGTAATAGTATGGTAGATTCGGACAGAGTAAGAGAAGAAGAGCAGGTAGCCGAACTGAAAGCCGAGTACCCCACACCGATAACAACGCCGGACGTCGAGCCGTGGAAATGGTTGGGAAGTGTTCGAAATTATGTGCATCAGTCGTGAGATTAGAAGCGTGGAAAGCAAGAGTGTTGGGATGTCCCCTCAGCAGAATGGTTTCCTTGAAAGAGGACATTGATGAAGATGACAAATTAAAATTAATACTACGAAGGGAATCGTCGACATCATTGGATTTTAATAGGAAAACGTAGCATTTTTAACATAATATATGGATGCTTCAAATAAGTACCACAAACTAAAATTATACTTTTTTGTAATTGAAAGTATAGAGAGAATAAAAAGCTATGGTTTAAACTTAATAAAAAGTTAAAGATTAAGAAGCACGTTTTATAATAAAATGTTTTATATTAAGAATAATATTTAACTTTTTATTGAGTCACTTTCTTGTAGTTGTGTATCATCAGTGCTATCGCCCACTGAATCAATATTCTGACTATGCACTTCAATGAGATGTTCAGATTTTGATTTTTCTCAATGATGATCACATCTCTACTAGTCGTTACACTCCTAGTTTCTGGATTGTAGACTCTATATCCTTTTACATTTTCTGGAAATCCTATCAGAATACATTTATCTGCCTTTTTGTCCCACTTCTTGCGATTTTCTTTTGCTACATCGACCATTACAGTGCTCACAATCAAAATTATTCAGATAAAACAATCGATTTGTAATTTTCTTCTACAGATTAAAAATTATTACAATATTAGACAAAATATTAATTTTACATTCAAAAATTTGTGTCCGATACGTATTGAACGTAGTAATCAGCATAAATATAAAAAAAAGGAAGTACAGTAACAGCAGTAACGACTGTGTTATATAATAATGTAATATTTAATTATAATATATAATTTTATTATGTCTTTAAAATCATCAAGATATTTTGTTGATATGTTTTAAGTCTTGTTTTTAATTTTAAAGAAATATAAAAGAGAATTTTGTAAAATAATTATATTTATCTAAATAATAAACATGGTAAAATTTAATATTTATGTCATAGTTTACTATGTTGAATATTAAGATGCAGATTTGACTAAATATTATTATCATTTTTGATTGTAAAAGAAATATATAAGTTTATATTAGTTATAAAATAATTGTACATATATTTAATTAAGATGTATAGATTTGTATAATAATTTAATATGTAATTAATTAAGTTTCTTTGAAAAGATACTGATTTGACTCATTGAGAATAAGTATAAAAGGCTGAAAATATAGTGTAGCCGGGAGTAGAGCTGGGATTTTTGCCGACCACCTGGCCACCCAGTTCTCTCCGAACCCCAGTAGATGCCCGGATTTCCACCGGAGTATTGAGGACCAGGTGCAGGAGCGACTCTCCTCACCACCCGACCCACCACCATTACCGCCATATTTCTCGCCGACCACGGTGAGGAGGGCAATCACGCGGCTCCGACCAAGGAAGGCTCCAGGAGTGGACGGAGTCACAAACGCCGCGCTTCGCCACCTCCCCCTCAAGACCATCGCTGCCATGACCAGGCTCTTCAACTCCATCCTGCGCCAGGGATACTTCCCACAGGCGTGGAAGGAGGGCCTGGTCATAATGATTCCAAAACCCAGGAAGAACCCCAGAAGACCCGAGGGCTACAGGCCCATCACGCTCCTCAGCTCGTCATTCAAGCTGTTCGAGAAGTTGTTTCTCCCTCTCGTTCAGGCGCACCTACACCCGCGCCCCGAACAGTTTGGTTCTCGCAGCGGTCACTCCACCACCCTGCAAGCAACTAGGGTGGTCCACCACCTGACGAACGCTGTGAACAGGAAGGAGATCGCAGCCGCGGCCTTCCTGGACGTTGCTGGGGCGTTTGACCGCGTGTGGCACCCGGGTCTTCTCTTCAAGGTGCTGATCGCCGAGACGCCGTACCACATCGCCAGGGTACTGGCGTCCTACCTGAGCAGCAGGACCTTCAAAATAAGAATTGAGTCGGCTACATCAGAAAGCCGCCCAGCCAGTGCGGGTGTTCCCCAGGGCAGTATCCTGTCACCGGCGCTCTACGCTGCCTATACGGACGATGTCCCCGTCCGTGAGGGCGCGTTGTTGGCGCTGTACGCTGACGACATCG
>JAKGSA010000605.1:150985-182770 GCA_033558755.1 Philaethria dido
TAGCGAAGTGGAGGACCTCTCTCAATGTTGCTAAAACTCAGATGGTTATGTTTGGGTGAGGTCGGATCCTCCCTCCACTGATGGTCATGCAGGGCCAGAGAATCCCCTGGGCATCTGAAGCAACATACCTGGGACTCACGCTGGACAGCCGACTCAATCTTAATGCACACCTCAAACGTGCTAGGGACGCCGCGAAGGTGGCTCTCCACCACCTCCGCCCGCTAATGCGCTCCACTCTCCCCCTGCACACCAAGACCGCGCTTTATAAGACGTACGTCAGGCCTCACCTGACGTATGCAGCGCCGGCCTGGTACGCCCTCACCCGGGAGACCCAAAGGACTGCCCTGCAAGTCGTGCAGAACATCGCCTGCCGGCAAATTACGCAGGCCCCTCGATACGTGAGGAACGCTACCATCCAGCGCGATCTCCGTATCGAGAGCCTTGAGACTTTCGTAGCACGACTTGCAGCCAGCATGTTTAAGCGAGCCGATGCCTCCACCCAGAGGCATCTTCAGAACATCGCGCCACTCCACGCCAGGCCACCGGACTTCCGACCGCTCCCCAGGGATCTCCTCACCCTACCCTCTTCCTAAGCCGCTGCCGCAGGTCGCGGATCGCCTAAGCTGGGCCTCCCCCGAGTAATCGAGGGTCTCACCCGGCTGGGCTGATCGCCCGGGCAGCTCAAGGCTTATCCTCCCTGACCTTACTTCTCCCCACTCCCCCAACCCGGGAAAGGATCCCCTAGAATGAGTCCTCATAGGGCTCTCCAAAGGACCGACCCATATTGATGGGTCAAGACTGAAAACCTCGGTGAAGAGGCAACACGCCCCGGTGCCGACTCCCCTCCCCCATGCACGGGGAGAGAGAAGACTACTGTGTACTGTGTTCTTTACGTGTTAGAACTTACGAGTCGAAAAGCAGTCTCTTCGAGAACTCAACAATCTTTTATTTCTAGAGTCGGTGTGTTAACATTCACTATCAAATCAAAAATTTGTAGTCTAATTTAATTATGTCATTTCATAATTTCTAATTTGAAACATCTAATAATATTAGATTTAGGAAATGTGGCACAAATAAAGAAACACAACAATCGGTAAGAATATTTATTTTCTTACTAAAAATTTAAAAATCAAAATAACAAAACCATAAATATTCAAAATATTCGTTTTTAAAGGGCTCCAAATAATAATATTTTGAGAATTAAGAAATTAAACTGAGAAATTAAAAACGAAGCTTTCTTACAAAATATTTACAATGTCTTTACAAAGTAAAGTATGTTTTAATCTAAAGTGGTACATATAAGAATAATATTCAAACATATTAATACAATTTATTATATACAATAAAACCATATTAAATGTTTTTTTTTAGTTATAATGCCGTAACTACTGAGTAAATACGTTTTTAAATAGACACCAATTATTTAAAACATGGCAATAATTAGCAGAGTAAAAAAATTTTTGTAAAATTGTAATAAAATCACAATTTTGATTTAAATTCTATAAGGAATTAATAAAATTGATATTTATTATGAAAATCCACTAAACTCATTATAGAATAGAAATCAAAATGTTTAAAACATATTATCTTTTGCATATTTTCAATACAAATCTTATCGGTAACTTATTTTCTTCTATAACATAATTTCAGATACACATTTCGAGGGATAAGTTTCAATTATAGCTATTTACAATAAATAGATACAAAAAATCAAAATACAGTTTTCAATTTCAATACTATATTTTCAAGTAACAATCAGTTTAAACACATATAGTAAAAAATTCTAGCCATTTTTGGACTAGGTAATGTTATATAAATATTTAACATTGTAAATATTCACATTATGCTGAAGTGATGTATAAATTGATAACCCGTAAATTTCTTACAATAACAAAGAGAAGCTTTTACAATATAAATCGAACAATATTTACATATTAAAAACCCTTTTTTATAGTTAACAGTAAAGGGTAATTAATATGTTAAATTGTATGAAGGCAGTTTAAAGTAGAAACACTTGATTTGGTTTGGTTCTTATCATATGGCGTTTCGAGCGTGCCAGTTGAGCACTAATCATTTCGCCAATGTCACGTGTATTTAGTATTATAATAGCGATCATTGCTTTTCTATTCGTTCTTTGAATATTCAGTATTATTGTGAATCCAAGATAGCCGCCGCTACAAAATGGCGTGTCCGCCATCTTGTAGCGGCGATTATCCGAAGTGTGAGTAGAAACATTATCATATCTGCGACCCAAACCGTAAATCAGTTTTCAATTATGTGCCGCCATCTTGATTTTACAATGACAAACCGCCATTTTGTGTTCTCTGTCTTTTATATTCTAATTTCATTTACTTCGAAATATAAACGAACTATATTTAAAATGTATATTTAAGAAGAATATTTTAATCGTATTTTGGATTTGTCGATATAACTATTGTGATGCGCGGCCATTTTAGATTTTTTTCTCTTTTAGAAAATTCTAGATTAATTTATTTAGTAATACAAGTTAACAAAATATATATACACTAATAATTTACAATAAGTATACAAACGATTTAAGAAGGATGTTTTAAAAACCTCTCCAGAGTAGGTCCATTTCGTCCTAGCGGGTCTCTCGGGAACATTATCATATCGCCAACCCACGTGAACTGTAATAATCTGTTTTCAATTACGTGCCGCCATCTTGGGTTCTCATTGAGTAAGTCGCGGTAGTTGTCACCGGAGACTATGACCGCGTCGAATTCAGCCGCACATTGGACTATGTATCTGAAAATAATAAAAAACATATATAAATATTTTTCATATGGTTTGGTAACATAGCTAAGCGCAGCGTTGAGTTCCGCCACTCAGCACGCAATGCCTCAATTCGGCGGAAAGTGGGGAACGGAGTGTCTTAACACTGGGTTCCCTCTGCCTACACTGCTATATGCGGGATACAGCGTGAAGCTATGTATGTATCTTTAAGTAAATAAAAAAAGGACATTTTATTCTATATTTGATTGTTAAATAGAGAAATTACTAGCTTTTATAACACAGTTTATACTTATTTTAAGAGTTAGTAAGCTCTTAAATGTAAAAAAAAAACGTTTTTGTCAATATATAATTTATAAATAGCAAAGTAGGCGGAGAAAACTGTTACTCAAAACATGCCAAATTCGAGACTACACGTTTATTTATCAAAGTGGGTAAATGAAAAAATATATAGTAGTATTACATATATTCATTCCCTCGCTAGGGATTGAATCAATACTAATTGTTTTTTACAGGTACACGCTGTCCCACTACGCCATGATGAGCTCAAATTTCATATTTAATTTAAACTGTTTTTTTTTTTTTTTTCGAATGGATTCACATGCTGTTGACCCTAGCGGTCTTTACAGCGACACCGGGGGGGTGAGGGAAGAGGGTGCTCAGTCCCTGCGAAATGCAAGCACTAACTGGCTGCTTGAGAGGATGCCGACAGGCGCAAGGGCGCCCCCTGCGGGGCTAGGACCTCGGCTTGCGCGAGTCGTGCGGGCGGGGGAGGGAGTCCCTATTCTAAGCAAACCGACCGCGACATGAAGACGCGACCGGTGGTAGTTAGACTAAGCTAAGGGAGCCTAATAAGCCCTAACTGATGGACCCGGCCGCACCGAGGCGGGCGGGCAGTTACGAAAGCTTTAAACTGTATTGTAACTGAACCTTTTAAGACAAGTTACAATATTATTTTTCTCTTAAATTTTTTCGTTCCTAGTAATTGAAAATTATATAGATATGTTTGTTGTTAACTTAATAAGTGTGCGTTACCTTTCGCAAATTTCTAAAATATTTTTTTTTTTTAAATTGTGGCAGCAAAATTTTTAAAATACATGTATGAGACGCACAAAAAAAGGGTCGCCAGAAAAATGTAGAGCTTAAAATGCAATTGAGTTTGAGACAAAACAAGTTCAAGAAAGAGGTGTGAAAGCTAAAAAATAAATAAAAACGTCATCTCCAAAATTCTATAGTGAAATTACGTTACATCCTATACCGGCTTCCTTAAATATATGTACCGGCTTCCCTACATATATACCGGCTTCCCTAAATTTACCGAATGAAAATATTCACCCTTCGCCACTGAGTAAGTGTTAAAAAATACTAAAAAATATAAATTAATATTTTCCAATGTTAGTCACATATTCACAATAAAATGTATACATTGTCTAAAAATATTTCAACTAACCTGTCATCATATGAAGTGACCATCCTCCCCTGTATCTCCCTGGACGGCGTGTACACGACCAGACCTTGCTTCTCCAAACTATCTAGAAGCTTCCCATCTGTGCTTTTACCATATTTACATCTGGAAATAAAAGGAAGTCACTCTTAAAACTACTTCATATCTCTCCCGTCACTGACTGACTGAAAGACTACTGACCATAGAAAATAGAGATAAGAACGGATTTTATGTTCTCAGAGGCCTGTCGTAGCGTAGAGGCACAAGCTGTACGCGACAGGTTGTGGGTTCGATTCCCACTCAGGGAAATTAAAATATATAATATTTTCATTTCCTCGTTCTGGTAACAAGGCAAAGCGCGGCGTTGAGTTTCGCCACTCAGCACGCAATGCCTCAATTCGACGGAAAGTGGCAAACGGAAATGTTAAAAGGGAACTTAGTGTCGTAAAAATGTCGTAATAAATTTTTTTTCTCTAAATATAATTAATCTTTTATTATTATATTCAGAGAAAAATATATTTTTTTTATTATTATATTTAGAGAAAAATAATAATTTTTCTCTAAATATAATAATAAAAATTTCTCTAAATTCTTACGAAAAGGAGGAAAATCAGAATTTTAGATTTTGACACCGTCGTAGTGCAGTGGGACCGTGTCTGACTATAGTAGTGAATAGTTGATTCGATTTCTACTTAAGGGAATTGATGACACCTAAATTTTTCTTCCTTCCTTTCCGCCATCCAACACGCAATATTTCAAATTCCGCCCAAATGAAAATATTGCGTGTTGGGTGGCGGAAAGAACAAAGTATTTTGATTCTTATTGTTATGCGATATATCGTAAGCGTAAAAAAAGGAATATATTTTTTAATTTCGTAAGCAGTAGTACGTTATTAATAAAACATTCTATTCACGCTGTATGACATGATTGACATGCATGCATAATAAAATTGCATGCATTTCAAAAAAAATGCTATCATGCTATTAAGATTATCATAGAAATAAATGAATCAAGCTAAGATATAAATCATAACAAAAAACTATAACGTAAATTATGAGTGACAAGCGTTAAAATGACGTAACCTATTCATTCTAGTGTTAATCTAATATTTCTCCATTCCACTTCAGGAAATAGAATTTTTCATTTCCTGGGTTTGGTAATAACGCAAAGCGCTGCGTTGAGTTCCGCCACTCAGCACGCAATGCCTCAATTCGGCGGAAAGTGGGGAACGGAGTGTCTAACACTAGGTTCCCTCTGCCTACCCTGCTATATGCAGGATACAGTGTGTAGCTATGTAAGTACGTATGTAATCCAATTTTTATGTTTTGTGGGTGGCGGAACTCAACACCGCGTTTCGTATTATTAGATTAGGAAAATGAATATCATTTAAATTCCTCTTAGTGGGAATCGAACCCACAACCATTCACGTTTACATTCCGACGATTACTTAACACTAAAAATTAGGTATAATATGTCAATGGTTTAATTTCGCATGCTATTATTATTAACCCTTAATTAGTCGCATGGCGTCAAATTAAAAAAAAAATTGTTGGAGCACTTTGAGCGACCTCGCAAGCATTCTAGCATCCTAACTGTCCGGGAACTACTCAAATTAGCCATGTCCAGAACATCAACTTGGATGGATATGGCACTACTACCTTGAGTGTCACATGCGACCAATTGTGTGATTATTTTGATGCGCCTAATTAAGGGTTAAGATAACGTATATTACATATACCATCGCTTTGCTTGGCTTTCTCTAGAGCTTAAATTTTTAAGCATATATTTTTTAAACCACAAACTTCAAGCTTTAGTCTGCCTGTCAACTGTCGCAAATAAGCAGTATAAGAAGAAATATAAAAGTATAAAAACATTGTATGTTTACCTAAATCGTGGCACAAACGCTTTAACCACATGTCCTCGTCTCACAAAATAATCAATGCAGATTTTTAATCCCTTGACTGAAAATATTCTTCCTTTTGTATGCCTAGTAATTAAAAAAATAAAAATTCTGTATTAAAATACAAATGTACATAGCATCGGAACCTACTCTTACATGATCTCTCTATAATCTACTAAAAGATCTAGGCATGTCTAGAACTATTATCAGTTCATTTCTAGCACATATTTTATGGCGGTATTAGTAGGATCTTATCAAATATGATTAGATAGAGAGAGAAGTGCGGAAAATGGAGGTGAACGTTATTGGGCATTTTAAAGGAGCCCCTACACATTGGGTCGTAAGTCCTAGGCACTCTCCAAACTCCTCTATCTGCAACGTGATGGGATTGCTAAGGAGTTTCTTCTCATATTTGCTTTAACACAATGCAATATAAAAATATATGAAAGATTTTAAAATGCTGTTTTTTTTAAAATAAAACCAAATTTAAAAGATTTTACAAATAAATGTGGTAAGTTGAGCTGAATTTAGTTCCAGATAGGCATCTTTTAGCAAATGAATGTATTTTTTTATTTTGCATATTGTCTAATGATTTTTATTAAAGACAAATAAATACATCACTCATTATTATCATTCCTGACAAGATGAGATCTTTGACTAGATAATATATATTTTTTAATTTGTGTACACCTTGTTTGTGTAATATGCCTGTCGTGGTGCAGAGGCACAAGCCTGCTACTGTAAACACGACAGGTTGTGGGTTCGATTCCCACTCCAGGAAATGGAATTTTTCATTTCCAGAGTTTAGTAACAAGGCAAAGCGCGGAGTTGAGTTCCGCCACTAAGCACGTAATGTCTCAAATCAGCGGAAATTGAGGAACGGAGTGTCTTAACACTAGGTTCCTTCTGCCCACCCTGCTATATGCGGGATACAGTGTGAACCTATGTATGTATGTGTATTATAAAATAATTATTTTCATACAATGTTACCATATATATTCTTAAAATACTACTTAATATACACTCAACAATAATAGAAATAAATCAAAGATAAACTATATATATTTTAAAATTATTTCTGCATTTTAGAATAAAATCTCATACTTACTGCATAGCAACATTACTGCCGTCTATAACAATCATTCTCAAGCCAGTTTTGTTTTTAATATCTCTTTCTGGGTTGTAGATATTACTGCCAATACTATTTCTTGAGGCTCGACCCAAGATTACATCTTTTATGTACATATCTTCTACAGTTTCAGTTGCTCGGTTTACACCTTGCTAAAATTATAAGTAAATAGTAAAATATTAAAAAATATTACATATTTTCTTATAAAAAATATTGTTTAATGTAAAAATCAATATAAGCAAATTTTATTATTGTTGTACATTTTTCAACAAATTAGAACATATAACAAAAATGTATTTCATCATTTAGTTATTAGGCAATGCCTCAATTCGGCGGAAAGTTGGGAGTGTCTTAACATTAGGTTGCCTCTGCCTACCCTGCTATATGCGGGATACAGCGTGAAGCTATGTATGTATGTATGTATATATCATTTAGTTATGTTATATAGAAAAAAAAATATATTAAACTAAATCAATATTAAAAAATAGTTGAGTGACAATCAAATATTTTATAAAATAATTCATTGAAACATATAAAAAGCTTTGATTACACAACTTTGCAATAATTATGTAATTATTTATCTAAAATAAAAATGTGATATTTTTACATATGGCTTTCAAAATACTTTTTTAAAGGACTAATTTTCAAATATTTTAAATAGTATTTCTTACCATTAAGTTATGAATACTATTCCTAGAAGAATTAGGCCCATTACATCCATTGAATATTTTGCTTGCTATATATTCTAACAGCTTTCCTCTCTCAGATGAATCCAACTTGGCAATGCCATTTGCAAATTTTCTCATCTGTTTATTGCTGACATTATTTTTTCTTTTACTTCTTATTACAGTTACATCAGAATCTCCGCTCATAGATAAAGTTCCATCAGATATTGAGCAGTCATTTGCATCAGTGGAATTTGCTAAGTCTATAACTGGTAAGGATTGCTTTGTTGTATTTAACCCACTATCTGTTGTGAGGTCTATAGTCAAATATGAACTGTCGTTAATTTCTTTTGTGAGGTTTTCTATGGCATTGTTATAGTTTTGTGCCATATTTATGTTGTTATTTTGACTTTGTGTTGGAAGTTCCTCATTTAAATTATGTTTACTGCTGATAGGTGTGGAACAGTGAAGTAGACATGGCTTGTTGTTTATAATAAGATCATCGTCATCAATAACAATTAAACTGTTGTCAGTTCTGTTACCCATATCTTTCACATTTGGATCTACATTTGGTATTGTATTGTCTATTTCTATGACAGTATCATTTAAAGAATTAAATGAATTAGTGACTTCACTGTCATATCTGAGTTGGTTAAACAGTTTTTTGATTTGTTTATTAGTTTTAAGTGTCCTTTTTCTTAACACGTTTTTATTTTTGTAAATGTTTATTACTGTGTTAGCGCAAGATCTTTTCTGAAAATAATATTAAAGATAATATTATAAATACATTGTATATTTCTGGTTTTTCTTATAAACAGTATAATATATTAGCATTTTCCTTACCTTAAGGAGTATTATGATATGAATTTGTTTGTGATGATAATATCACCGAATATATGTATCTTCAAAGAGTGTTACAAATATAACTCTTAATAATAATGACATAGTAATTATCAACTACGAATAAATTTAGGTTATTCATTCCTTTATTGAAAATATGCATTGTAGAAACATAATATTTTGAATTTCGCAAACAACAATAGAAAGCATGTACAATAGACACTTACAGAACGCTGGCTGGTTTTTGATCTTCTGCCCATCATTAAAAATTATGATCTATTTTAAAGAAAAATCTCAGTGGTAAATTTTGAAAAATTTATACGTATCACAACAACAACAGGAAAAAAGATGGCGCATTCATCGAACAATTGACAATTTGTAATTGACATTTGCAATAATGTCTATGGAATATAGTAGTTTGTCTATTTTTTTTCAAACATTGAATACATTGGTTGTTTATCTATCGTTTCCGAATCAAGTTTTTTTTTTTTGTTAAAATAACCTTATCTAATATAAGAATATATTTTTTTATAATATTTAATCTATATAGACTTTTAAAATTTATATGTAACGGATACATGTTTTTTTTTTGTTTGTTTATTTAATGTTAACAAAGTAATTTGAGTTAAATATAAATAGGCATATTGCTCGTTTATGATTACATTTTTCTTTTTTTTTTAGCCTCACGCTATATCCCACATATAGCAGGGTAGGCAGAGGAAACCTGAGAACCGAGTGATTCTTAAATCAACAACACGATACAACAATTTATATTGTTCATGTATTGCATTTGCAATACTTTCTTATTAATTGAAGATATTTTTAATCTTCTTATCTATTTTTTAATATAACACTATTATTTGTATAGTTATATTAAATATATTTACAAAAAAAAGGTCTAAAATAGTAATAGAATAAGAATCTATAATTTTAATTTTTCCTGTCTTTTCTGTTTGTTTATTTCTCGAATTTTCTGTTTGTACACGAAAATTTCTTTAGGTGAACCGTTTGCCCGAGAAAAAAGCAAATGCTGTTTAAAAAACTATAAGAAATAAACAAATACAAAAGTTATACAGCGTGATTCAACAGAATATACCCATATATTCTGTTGATATATAAAAATTAAAGAGCTGGAAAATTTGATGTAGAACCATAAGAAAGTTTAAAAAACAAGTAGAGTTAAAAAAGGTGGTAATTGCAATCAGCAATATTTAATGACAATTGACAATAAGTGTTGTAATAAATACATAAAAATAAACAATTGTGTTTTTAATGTTTTATTATATATTTATACATGATAAGTGTATAAAGATTAAATGAAACAACAAATAATGGATTAAAATTATTCATTTATTATATATTTATATAAATTAATGTAGATGTTACTAAGTCGTAAATATAATTATAAAGTTTTATGGGTGGGGGTATAATATACAATAAGTTGGAATTGTTAATATATGTATAACTATTATAATACTTAAAATAAACAAATATACAAACTACAAATTACTTATGAGAATAACATTACGCAATAAATAGAAGTAAACTTTTTATTTAATCGTTAATTTAATACTGGTAAAGTTTTAGAAACATCCACTAAAGAAAAACTGAAACTCTAACAGAATATGAAAGAAAATATTTATTTTAAAAGAGATCTTTCTTAATTAATAGAATCCTACGATAGAAAAATTAAAAAAAAATTGAAAAATTAAAGCCTCAAATGGAAATAACTCAAAGGTACTATTATATATTGGTACTGCGACATCTTGATCTTAATAAATAGTAGTTCGAAGTGTAGAAGTACAGAGAACCTAGTGTCAAGACATTCCGTTTTCCACTTTCCAATTCAAGACTTTGTATAATAATTTTAAACGCGACTGGTTGTGGGTTCGATTACCACTCCTGGAAATGGAATATTTCATTTCCTGGGTTTGGTAATAAGGCAAAGCGCGGCATGGAACTCCGCACGCAAAGCCTCAATTCGGAGAAAAGTGGGGAATGGAAAGTCTTAACACTAGGTTCCCTTTGCCTACACTGCTATATGCGGGATACAGCGTGAAGCTTTGTATGTATGTATAATAACTGTCGAAAGTGAACACTGCGTTTTGTCTCACCAGAGTGGGGTAAAGAAAATAAATAAATATAATCATTTCCGTGAGAATTGAACTACGAACGAACTGTATATTTATTATTTATAGTTATTAGATTACACGTAACTTTCCTACGACGTTATTAAGGTAATGTCACACGTCATGAAACATCTACGACAATTTATTAAAAAAATGTACATCTTTATTTCTAACACTACACTACAAATGTTTTTCAATTTTTATTTATAGGAATGAGAGATCAGATTAAAAATTACATTTATATTAAAACTATTTACAGGTATATATTTCCATAGTTTTTACACATGTATTGCAATCTACTCTACAACACCAATGAAACTTGCACTGGCAGCGTTCTTTAACTACTATCTTCTTAGTGTTGTATCCACGTCCGCAGCACATGAGTGCACACCCGTCGATACCTGCTGAGGTTCTGTTGCACTCTCTGCCTGATGTCCCCAAAGATCCCTGGTTTAAAACAACACAATATTGATTATTAAATATAGCAAAAAGTCAAGATAAATCATATATGTAGAATATAAACCTTTGGTAGGCCTTTTGGTTTAAATTCAAAGAAATCTTTAAATTATTCTATCTGTGCAGGATCAGAATATACCTTCGCGTAAATTCTTGCTTAATTTTTATTACGATAGTTCCATGTTCTTAATATACAATATATTTAGTGAGAGTAAATCCTTGTATTGATACTTTTATAATGGTAATACAGAGCTTAATTTGTAATGCTAATCCATTCGTATAATGTTATTATTATTAAAAGAAATATTAATTATTAAACAAATATCTGCTAAAATTATTACCTGTGACTCATTTCGAATACAATAATTTGGTGAATCTTCCAAATAAACGAGATCCTGCGCTGTGGGCAGACTGTAATTGGGATTGGATAGCCGTAACTTTCCACGTCTGGATACTTTTACCTCTGTGGCACCTTCATATTTGTCTCTAAGATAGTCCCCTGTTAAGACAATGTAGAATTTAAAAAAAAGTAAAAATTATTCCAGTATATAACTTAATGTGGACTGGCCTTTATATTGTCTATGGTTATCAGCCAGTACTTTAAAGAAATATTTGAAAATTAAAACTAATAAAATAATTAAACACTTTAATTATTATGTAGTTGATAAAAAATAAAATACAAAAACAAGTAAAAAGAGTATAAAAATAAATTTTATTTATAACTTAGATAATCATTTGCGTGTCTCAGGTAAAAATAAAAGTTGATAAAGCCATTCAACGATAATAAATTCAAGTTGATAATAGCTCTGGGACTATTATTAGTATGCAGTGATAATAAATAAGCAATGTCTGGAAATGTTTCTATTATATGCCCTTGGCGGTCTTTTTGATTTATAATGCCACCCGTAAGATGTCGTTAGGTTACTACTCGTTTTAATGTATTTTTTTTAACTTTTATAGCTAATGTTTCTGTATCAATTGAAATTATATGTTTATATTTTTATTACTGTATATTTTATGATTAGATGGGTATTTGAGTGAAATAAATAGAGTATTAATACTTCGATATACTAAATAGAGAAAAAATCTTAGGCAAATGTGATCGGAAGTCTAAATGTGTTAGACTTATTAATGGTATGGAGGAAGGTACTTATTTATAAAATTTTAAAAACTTTTATGAAATTTTCATTTTTACTATGCACTTAAAATAAACGATGTATACTAATTTTTGTTTTATTCTAATAATAAATCTATTTATAAATACGTGAAGCTAAAACTTTGGATCCCTTTTTACAAAAATTACGCGGACAGAGGAGCATGAAACTTGGCACACTTATAGTTTATATAGCGAAGGAGTGCACAATGACTATATTTTTAAAAAAATTGCATAAAACGCATTAAATTAATAAAATAAATGTTACACACACTACCATGGTTTGACATCCATGTTTAGGTATATAAAGTGACATATACGTCACTACGCAATGCGTTATTAACGCGTTTACGGGGACACTAGTTATAATAAATGTATCAAAATATCTAGCTTACTTATTACGTGTACGGTGTAAGTATTGCGTATTTTTTACGTTTTCCGCCTAGATTCAACCGCTTTACCTTACCTCGATAATAATATAAATATAATCATTCTTCCGAATGGAAATCAATTCCAAAACGATCGTATTTACAGATAAACGGACAGCGAGTTATTGTGCCACAATGGAGTAATTTTAATTATTCTTGCAAATTATAATTGTAGTTTTATAACATATAAATAAAATCAATATGATCAACAATATAAAAAGTAAGCTAATATAGAAAAAAAAAATCATTTTCATTTATAATCGT
This sequence comes from Philaethria dido, assembly GCA_033558755.1. Classification (NCBI taxonomy): domain Eukaryota; kingdom Metazoa; phylum Arthropoda; class Insecta; order Lepidoptera; family Nymphalidae; genus Philaethria; species Philaethria dido. The sequence continues at coordinate 164,145 of JAKGSA010000605.1, forward strand.
AATAGATAAACCAAACCAAGAAATATGAACTCGATGTAAAATGCAAGCTAACCACTGAGCCATTGTATACACGCTCTCATAGTAGCTTTATCCTTAACACAGCTGCCGAGCATCATAAAGTATTCACGGTCAGATTATGTCCTCAGGAGATAGCTTGAAAGACGTAAATAAGTTAATTTATGCTACGTTCAGTTCATTTCGTTGGCTTAACGTTCGCCTACCGTTTTGGTATCGGTAAGTAAAGTATTATTTAAGATACACTCGTTTGTAGATATTATGTGTCACTGAACAGATTAGGTTGGTTACTGTTAATTATGTGATTTTTGAATTTTTTTAGAGAATAAAATTGATGAAAAGGTTTTTAAATCAATAGTTATACTTGTTATAAAAAGTCTAATTTTAAAAGAATCTAATTAAATTTCGCTTATTTTAGTGAAAACGAATGGAGGCAGCTTTCTACATTTTGCCTTTTTTAGAAACTAAACTTTCTCGATGGTAGAGTCAAAAGTTATACATTGTCTAATAAAACAAAACGATATTAATTACAAACTGGACCAAAGAAAGTTGTACAAGTAAAATAAATGGAACCTATCAGGTTATTAACCTATCAGGTACAAAGTGACAGGAGTATTAATTGGTCTCATTAGCTTTGAAAATCTGATCTAGAGAACAATGTAGTAGCAAATTCTGCATACAAATAAAGACTTGCATCAATAATTATATCATGTAGTTTAAATAAGGGTTTTTTTATTTTTTTTTAATATATTTCTAAGTTTTTTACTTCCGTTTTCGCTACAGTTTACTTAAAAAATTAAAAAATGTATTTCAAATAAAAAAAAAACTGAATGATAACTTTAATCTTATTCAAAAAATATATTTATTATTAAATAATAATTACTATTAAATGATAATTATAAAGCGTCATTTCCTTTTTTATTATTAATACATTAAACGCCTGTCGTGACGCAGAGGCACAAGCGTGCGACTGTAAACGCGGGTTGCAACAAACAGGTTGTGGGTTCGATTCCCACTCCAGGAAATGTTAGTATTTTCATTTTCCTGGGTTTGGTAACAAGGCAAAGCGCGGCGTTGAGTTCCGCTACTCAACACGCAATGCCTCAATTTGGCGGAAAGTGGGGAACGGAATTATTGTAATAGAACCTAGTGCCTCAACACTAGGTTCTCGGGTTCCCTCTGCCAACCCTGCTATATGTGGGATACAGCGTGAAGTTAAAAAAAAGAAAATTAATACATTTTCAAAGAAACCGCATTTTTAGTTTAAGATAAAAAGGCGGCTTCCTTTAAGCATCAAAACAAGCATATAACATATTTTTTAATGTACAAATTATGTAGTGATTAGACGTTGCATTCATTGTGTCGTCGAGAGAAATACATACCAATTGCAGTAAATATATCGTTAAATAAAATTAATTATAAATACTTTTTCCTCGAGAATACCAGGCAAAGCGTGTTTAATGGCGGAATTCAATGCTCTTTTATCAGACGAAGCCAGAACAAATAAATGAATATAATTTAAATATTTATAATTAGACCATGAGTGGGAATCGAACCCATGACTAATCACGCGTACAGTCGAAGCCTGTGTTTGATAATTCTTTTTTATATGATAGCTAGTTTGTTATGTCGTCCCATTTAAATTTAGTAAAGATCTGACGAGTGGTTTTTGAGTTATTCGTAATAACATACATTTTATTTGAAATCGATTTTCTTTTTTTATAAATAATTATTGTATTTAATTAGTAATTAAAATTAAACTATTTCACTTAAAATATTTTTATTTAAAAAGTTAAATCAATACAAAAGTTAAAAAAAGCAAAATATGACAGTGACTGAAGTTATTAATTATTATGCCTAATAAAATATTTTTTACAATATTTGGACTCAAAGTCAAGAGTTAAAACGGCGGAACCCATACAACATTAGAAGAAATGAATTCAATGTACCAGGGCAGCATGAGACGACAGGAGAATTAATAGATCTCATTAACTAACTTATATCAGATCCGAGCACAATAGAGGACTATTTACTTTAACGGGAGATTTGGACTGAGTCTGCTGTGAATGGCTCGCTAATAGAGTTATTTGTGAGGATATTTATTGATGACGATTATATCCAGACGTTTTGGTATTAATATTGTACTTATATGTATAATTCTTGGTTTGGAAATATATTTGAGAATGTAGGTCGTATTGATATTGTAGTATCTATATATAAATACGGGAAGCAAAACCTTTGGAACCCTTTTTACGAAAATTACGGGGATGGCGGGGCATGAAATTTGGCACACTTATAGTTCATATAGAGAAAGAGTGCAGAATGCTAACATTTTTTAAAAATAATGCATATAAAATGTAATAAATTTATAAAATAAATGTTACATACTGACATGGTTTTACATCCATGTTTATATACATTGATAAAGACAACGCGTTGTTAACACGTCAACGGCAACACTAATTGATATTAATTTAGGAGATACGTGAAAAACATTTTTTTTTAAAAATGCGGAAAATGTATAAACTATTATAATAAAAACTTTTAAAAAAAAACAAAACTGGCTTTAAATAAAATAGACTAAAAATAAAATTATTTTGTTTAAGTCAAAAAGTACTCGTTAAATCTTGACTAAATTTAAATGGACTTGACTAAATCAGAAGCACCTAGCCTTCATCTAAAAAAAAGAAACATGAAAATTGGTTCACCCAGTAAAAAGTTATGCGGTAAAACACATAAAGAAATAGTCAAATTGAGATTCTTTTATTTGAAATCGGGTAAAAGTAGAAAAATTGGTTGATTTTTTCGTAATTAAGTGAAAGTATTCCCTATTTTTTTTTTGGCTTTAATAATTTCCTAATTTTTCTATTTTATTCCATGATTACTAATTCTTTCATACATGCGCAAATTGAAAAAGTATTACACATACTATGCCAATGTTGCTAACTATACTCGTACTTATCATAAAACTGCTATTCACAAAAAAATAAAGTTAAGTTATATGTTATAAAAAAAATATAATTATTAATAAGACGTAATTTATAAACATATTCCCCACATATAATTTGTATACATACCGATCTCTCTAAAAGTCGCTAACTGTTGCCAGCAGGTGATTAAGCTGCATGAGCCCGAGACGCCGTGGCACTTGCACGTCACCCGTGATTTCTTAATGACTGCCTGTTATTAAAGAATTTATTTGTAAATGTTCTGTATTAATTAACGAAGATATTATACTATATTAATATGATCATAATTTACTTTGAGAATAATTATATTTATAATGCAGGAAATGAAATATTTTCCTTTTGTGGGTTTCGTAACAAGGTAAAGCGCGGCGTTGAGTTCCGCCACTCAACACGCAATGCCTCAATCTGGCGGAAAATGGCTAACGGATTTGTTGAAAGAGAACGGATATATATATATATATTTTAACTTCACGCTGTATCACACATAAAGCAGGGTAGGCAAAGGGAACCTGAGAACCTAGTTTTAAGACACGCCGTTCTCTTTCAACAAATCCGTTAGCCACTTTCCGCCAGATTGAGGCATTGCGTGTTGAGTGGCGGAACTCAACGCCGAGCTTTGCCTTGTTACGAAACCCAGAAAAGGAAAATACTTCATTTCCTGGAGTGGGAATCGAACCCACAACCTGTCGCTTTACAGTCGCATACTTGTGCCTCTGCGCCACAACAGGTGTATTTTTTTCAATTTAAAAGTGAATCGCTTAATTTTAAGTGGTTATTATACCAATAACCAACAAATAAAACAAGTATTTACGTGAAATTTTCTTACTATATTATATAAACAGTATTATCTAATTGTAAAAAAAGAATAGTACATAAATATAAACTAACTATCAACTAATTACTAATTAACTCTTATTCTTATAAGCGAATAAATAAAACAAAAATATAATATGGGAATATGTGAAAATAGTACTTTACCCGTTTGTTTCTATACATTTTGATAAAATATTAAGATCGAATTTATTCTTTAAAAATAAACATACCCGTCGGCCAGCTTCATTATTATGTCTGTTCATTAGTTGCCTGCCCTGCTCGCGGCTGCCACGTTTCACTTTACGTTCTCGTTCACGTATATCCACGAAGCCTTCCGTGAATCTGTTAAAAAAGTACAAAAATATACTGAAACCTGTTAAAAATATATTAAATTTTAAAATTTTATGCCATTGTGATGCATTTTCTAACCGACTTCAAAAATATGAGTAGTTTCTTAAATTGACTGTAATTTTTTATGTGTAACTAACTTACTTTACTTTACTGGATAAACCAATTTTAATGATTTTTTTTATATGACAGCTAAAGTTTCTGTTGTGATGCCATTGAAATTTAGTTAAGATCTGACAAGCATTTATTTATACTTAGGTAAGACGTGTAGTTTTTGAGTTATTTGTAATTATTTTAATTTTAAATGCATTTTATTTGAAGTTGGCCAACATCCGATTTTACTTTTGTAAAACTAATTTTATAAGAAAAATAAACTTTTGACTAATACAAAAAGCTTAGTTAGAGAAAATCCAGACTTAAAGATATATTATCACTTTGTCGACGTCAAACTTTTAAGTAAGTTCTTCAAACATTTATGTTACTCCTAGTACTTTATTAACGGAAAAGTCAGGGAAATTAGAAAGAGATACATATATACAGCATTTTGACAAGAGTGAGTGAAACGGATATAACTTTGACGTTTTCATTTTGGCTACGCCCACTGCTACGAAAGCTCTACGGTATATCGATTCGTAGCATTAAGCGTGAGCTTTTGAAATGCGACTTTATTTTTAATAATATAGAGTTGAAATTTCTATAAAATTATCGACAACAGTTTTACTGAAGAACTTTTAATCAGGAAAAGTACGTTTTCATTAATAAAGTCAACGTTATTTAAGAATAATAAAGTAAAAGTTAATATAATAAATATAAAAAAGATGGTTTTAAAAAAATCATAAAATAACTTGCTTATGAGTATTTAGTAAAATTCGGATTTCCACTGAATCAAAGCTCAATGTGTAGCTCTATATAAATGTTTGGGGGAGGTTCTAACCTAAGGGTGTATCGGATTAAATGCCCTCATCGTTTTATGCTAGCCTGGTAGATGATAACGGATTTAAGCGTGTTTAACACGGTTCAACCTGGCTTATCCGGGTTTAGTACATTTCTCTATATCCGGCTTTTACTTTCACTTTCCGCCGATAGTTCTGCTGAGTTGTTACGATAAGTTACTTAGTAGATATTTTAGTAATATTTCTTTCTCTTTTTTTTATTATAAATAGAGAGTGAGAGAGAGAAAAAGAGAATTACGCCAATACTCAAATTCATCTATCTTATTTATTTCTAGAGACGTTGACGTCTGTCGTGGCGCAAACGCGTGCGATTGCAAACGCGACAGATTGTGGGTTAGATTCCCACTCCAGGAAATGTTAGTCTTTTTATTTCCTGGGTTTGGTAACAAGGTAAAGCGCGGCGTTGAGTTCCGCCACTCAGCACGCAATACCTCAATTTGGCGGAAAGTGTGGAGCGGAGTGTCATAACACTAGGTTTCCTCTGCCTACCCTGCTATATGCGGGATGAAGCTATGTATGTATGTATTTCTAGAGACGAATAGTATAATATTTTTAAGAATGCAATACGTACAATAACATTCTATATTTATCATCATTAAATATATTACAGGCGTGAATAAGTTAATAAATCGAAAATGCATACGTTCGAGGCCAGGCATAAGTTTAAGTATTGTATGTGTAAATTATATTCTTACGTTATTTGAATACTTTTATACCTAAAAACGTTGGATTTGTTCAATTTAGTGAAAAAAATCTTAATATCTTTTTTTTTTAAATATTATATTTATAAATCAACTTATAGACCAATTCAAGTCTTCTACGGATAAGCTAGTTATATTTTTATTATGTAAACAATAACTCATTACAATCCTTTTACAAACAAGGCTTTGTAAAAGAACAATAAAATTTGTCATAAGTTATCTTAAATCAAAACATAATATTTTATTTATATCGAGATTTTTCTTTTTTTTTTTAATATCACATTCGTGTAATTAAAATCGTTGCGACATATTAAATTGTCAAAAATCCATCTATACATAAATACGTGAAGCAAAAATTTTTTATTCTTGTTTACGAAAAATACGCGGACAGAGGAACATAAAATTTAGCACAATTATAGTTCATATAGAGAAGGAGTGCAGAATGCTACTATTTTTCTATTACCTCCACGCTGCATTCCGCACGTAGCAGGGTAGGCAGACCTGTTAAAGGAGTGCTAAAACACTCATTTCTCTTAGAATTTCTATTCCCAGTTTTCTGCCGAATTGAGACATTGCGTGCTGAGTGACGAAACTCAACGCCGCGCTTTGAATTGTTACCAGAGCGAGAAAAATAAATACTAAATATAAATTGTTAAATAATTACATTTTTCAATAATATATTAAAAGTATATTAAATTAATAAAATAAATGGATTACACACTACATTTACTTTTGTATAACGACGTATTAACTGACGTATACGTCGCTAAAGGCAACGTGTTGTTAACGCGTCAACAGAGCCTCTAGTCAAGTAAGCTCGGAAAGCTTTCATTTTCCAAATTCCAATGAACCTCTTACAATCCGATGCTAGCCTGGTAAGAAAAATGCTCAAATGCGGGAAAATCTTCTTTATGAAGTAAAAAAAGCTTTCCACCCTCAGAATTCCGAACATTGTTAACCTCCTTACGTTTATGTTCCCCGACTAAAGAAAATTCAAACGACCGAAATATCGGGAAAACGCTTTTTAAAAATGTTAAAAAGCACCCACCCCTACCTAATAAAAAGCTCCATCGGTTACTGTAAAAGTGGCGTAACTTGTTTTTTGCAATTTATATTATTATTATTACTAGTGTCCCCGTTGACGCGTTAACAACGTGTTGCCTAGCAACGTATATGTCAATTCAATGAAATATGGCTGTGAAACCATGGTAGTGTGTGTGGTACATTTATTTTTTTAATTGAATATTTTTTTTTTGCATTATTATAAAAAGATGGTATCATTTTGCACTCCTTCCCTACAAACATTATAAGTGTGCCAAGATTCAACCGCGTAATTCCGCGTAATTTTCATAAAAATGGATACAGAGTTTTTGCTTCACATTTTATTATACATTTTGAGGCCATATTGGTGATGTAAGATAGTGTCTAACTGTAAAAAGGATTGGTTGTGGATTCGATTTCTACTCGGGGGAGACACAAAACGCAGCGTTGAGTTCCCGCTTGTCCAATACGCAATATCTTACCAGACTCCTGTATATATAAAACATTTCACTTAATTTATTCTTTATTTTGTGTTTTACTTTTGGTAGTCATATTTAAAGACATTAAAAAAAACATTTAAACATTTAAAAAATGTTTTATTTAATTGGACATGACATACTATTTTTGTGTTGTCAGTGCAACGAAATCTTACTAGTTCAATCTATTAATATTAAGGATTTAATTTAAAAAAACTTCAAGCATACACAAATCAACGTTCGATCAAATCAACGATCCGGAAAGGTTTTGGGCTTTTTCTTAATATTTAGCTATTTCCTTAGATAATTATTGTATATTTCTATTGTTTCTGTAATAAAAATGGCAAAGTGCGGAGAACGGAGTGTTTCAACACTAAGTCTCTGGTTCTTTCTGTCTACCCTGCGATGTGCGGGATGCAGCGTGAAGTTACATATTTCTATGATACATTTATTATATTTTTTACGCTACCAATATACATGAGTAAAAGCAGTGGCATACTCGTGATATAGATTAATAGTGAAGTTAAATATAATTTTTTTTTATAAATATTCAAAAAAGATATCAAGGGTTAGGCCTCTTTTATACAGCCTCAAAACAGCCCTCATTCACGCATACATACACAACAACGAGCATTTCACACTCACACATATATAAATGTATGTTTTATTCGACAGCAGTAGAACTTCTACCACCTTATGAACCCCTAGTATATTCAGGCTACAATTTTCTCAAAGCAGCATTTTGCGATGTATCAAGAACGCAGCCGAGCGTGCCCTCGCTCTGAAAGCTGATAGCGTACTGAAATTTAAATTCAAACTTTGTTCGCAGTTTCACGGTGTTTCTTTTATCCCTTTAATTATTATTTTTTTCCTTTATCTATTTGTCACATGTTATGCTCCAATTTATATCGACATTTTATAAATTGAAAATGAAGAAATTTATATTTTTCAAATTATTATTTATTGTTGAATTAAAAAATAAATGAGATATGAATGTGACTTGACTTCTCCTTGTCTTTCTTCTCTTTTCTCCCTGTATGTATTTATCATTCAATCCGCCACTCAACCCACTCAACCCGCAATGCCTCAATTCAACCGAAAGTAGAGAACGGAATTGTTGAAAGAGAATGGAGTGTCTTAACACTAGGTTCTCTGGTTCCCTCTGCCTACCCTGCTATATACGGGATATATATATATATATATATATATATAATAAAAACAACTTCTTCATTTTGCGCTAGTATTTATAGGTAACGAGGTAATAAAGTTATCTAGGTTATCTAATTTATCTCTTTCTTCACAAAATATATTTTCCTTAATATTTTTTAACATAAAAAGAACAAAAATCAACCTATAAAATAAACTAATTAAAAACATAAATGTTTGTTGGTATTAAAATACCAACTAAACTTCCAAACAATTATTATGAAAGCATCGAGCTTTTCTAAGCTTTGGGGGGCGGGGCCTATAAATGTGTGGCTGATATGAAACCTTCTGACGCTTCATACTCTCCTGGTACTACAACCTCAAATGCGTGGTGGCGTTGCCTTTAATGTCTTCGTAGCTTTTCACGTAGCAGCAATACATATAGAACATTCTTTTATACGTAAAACGTTTTGTACCTTAAATGAATAAAGAGACGTGTTGAACTAAATAAGCTCTTATAATATCTGAAATAAGGTTGAATTTAGTATAAATTATATAATTTATGTAAGAATTCCTAACTATCTTAACATTTTTGGCTCCCTGGTACCACAGATACAAAATATGCAGAAAATTTCATGTTTTTCCGTAAACGATGGTCATTAAAAAGTTTTTAATGCTTTTTGGACAAATTAATTTACTGTCTTCCTCCTACCGTTTAAGGGTCGAACCATATTGAGACATTTATATATTTTTATTTTATTATTTTATATAAAAAAAAACATATCTATATCTAATATATTATATTTTTTATAAAAAAAAAATCATTATTTATTGAGTTTAGTTATAAAAAATATGTATATAAAGAAATTCTAAAATATAGAATGTAGTACATACATACATACAGATTCACGCTGTATCCCGCATATAGCAGGGTAGGCAGAGGAAACCTAGTGTTAAGACACTCCGTTCCCCACTTTCCGCCGAACGGAGGCATTGCGTGCTGAGTGGCGAAACTCAACGGAGAATTAATTAATTAGAATGTAGTCACCATCTTAATAAAGAAAGAACACCACTACATTTAAGATTATTAATTTGGAATTAAAAATAATACAATTTAATAATCAAAACAAATTTATATTTATCCTTATATCCTGGTTATCTTCAAAAAATATTTGACATTGATATAAACTCTATATGTGTGATTTTGTATACTTAACATGTATCAACTTGATATCATGGGCTTAAATGAAAATTTGCGAGACGCTTGAATGCGTGTTAACGGAAAAAAAGCAAATATAAGTAAAATACAGATAACTCTGACTACCCCGCTAGGGATGAAGCGTGAAGTTAGGTAGGTAAGTACATATATACATAGCTTCACGCTTTATCCCGCATATAGCAGGGTAGGCAGAGGGAATCTATTGTTAAGACACACCGTTCCCCACTTTCCGCTGAATGGAGGCATTGCGTGCTGAGTGGCGGAACTCAACGCCACGCTTTGCCTTGTTACCAAACCCAGGTTGAAAAATTCCATTTCCTGGAGTGGGAATCGAACCCACAACCTGTCGTGCTTACAGCCGCACCCTTGTGCCTCTAAGCCATGACAATCTTTACAGGTAAGTAGGTACAGACAATTAAAGTATAATTAAAAATTAAAATATTATTTTTTCGAAGTGAAAACTTTTTTTTGGCGAGTTAGCCATTTATTGAGAAGAGAAAAACTACTGGCGAAAAAAAAATCGCGACACTATTGCTGTAACCTATACCTCTATATAATACTATATAATACTATTATACTATAATATATACTGAAGATTTCAATACTTTACAAGTAAGTTTAGACTTCTTGAGTATATTTTTTACTAAAAAGGTATTACAGTATTAAAGGTATACAAAAAATGAAATAAAAGCAATAACAAGAATTTTAAATATTCAATATCAACTTAACCCAGCCTTTATACTCAAAGCTCTTAGAACGCTTTGTAGTCCTGGTATCGAACCTGTCTTAAACCATAGCTTGACACTAGTGAAACGATTTTGACAGATAGTACCACCACCTTTCAGGTAAAATGTGAATTTTAATTTGTCATTATTTTTAATGAAAATGCTTGTTGTTAATTAATGTTTTTTTTTTAAATAAAGTTTTTTCTTCAAAATATATAATATTTTTTTATTTAAAAATGTATTTAAACAAGAAATATTTTAAAATACAATACTTTTATAATTATGACCACAGAGTATTAACGCAAATTGAAAGGTAACTAACTAAACAACCTTTAGCCACTTAAAGGTAACAGGTGCATTTTTCACCTGTCTTACATCTCACCTAGGGTACTAGGATATAAGAAATCTATAGGACATTATATCGCTCACCTTTACCTTTAAACTGAAACAGTTTACCTTCGCACACCTATATTTGCAATTTACGCACACATAAGTACATTTTTCGTTAGAAAGGAATAGATATATAGCTTTATTTCCCATCTCCCTCTCTTTTATAGGCGTAAATCTAAAGATGACGTAATACTATGAAAATACGTGCACACATAGACAGCATTTACACCAGAATGGGACAGGTGCATAGAAATTTTACTTCCTTCTCTCTTTAACATAGAAGAAAATTTGAAGCGAGAAGATGAAAAGCTAAGCTCCTCCCCATTTTCACACATAGATATCAAAATGGTGATTTTATTGCACACATGCATACGTTTATGCGTGTGAAATCCTACAGGTGTATGATACCTTCTGTGCGTTGTTGGTCTCCTAGTACACAGGTACGAGGTGTGGCAGGTGGTTCTACCTGTTTAATTTACTTTTTTAAACAAGTGATTTTTTAAATGTGACGTGAAGTACTAATTAAGTGAAAAAGTATGTATGTGTTTCTTTTTAATTCATTTATTTTTATAATAGGTGTGGAAATTTAGGACAACATTTTCTAACAATATTGTTGTGATTTTTCGACAATAATAATAATCATTAAATTAGTTTTTACAACAATAATTTACAAATTAGTTAGTCTCTTTCTTAGATTATTTAATTTAGGTAAAATAATATGTATTAAAAAAAATATTACAATTATTTTTTTATGTTCATAAATAATAAAAAAGTAAAAAACAAATAAATTGTACCAAAAAGGTAAGATAAAGGTAAGGTTGTTGTAAGCTTCAATTAAAGAAATATCCATTTTGAAAGACCGTAAAAAAAAATACATCTACGTTAATCACAATCGCAAAGTACCAGGCAACCATAAACGCGATAAAAGTTATAAAGTATTTAAATCATATAATATTATCGTATCAGGGGTACAGAAATATATAGGAGGTTGCCTACATTAGTTTATTCTAGAACCGTTGTAGTAGTCTAGTTGAAACATAGTTGTAGGTACAAGGGTAGCATGAAGCGTTGAAGATGTTTATAGTTTGCTCTAGTAGTATAAAGATTTCAACTACATGATGGAACGAAGAATATTTATTATTATTTGAATGAAATGAATGAAAGCGTGTTTGAAATTCATTTTTTTTTATTTGAAATAAGTTTTTTTTACTTTCATTAAAATAGCTTATTTTAAGAGCTCATATACGTAAGAAAGTTTTTCGGCCTCTTTTTAGGTACAAGAAATTTGTCATAGTTGAAGTTTATATTAATGAAGGAGTGCGGAAATCTAATATTGTTCATAACTAGCGTCCCTGTCGACGCGTTAGCAACGCGTTGCCTAGCAACGTATATATCTATTACTATAAACAAGGACGTCAAACCATGGTTGTATATGTAACATTTATTTTATTACTCTAATATATATTTTATGCATCATTTTAAAAAGATATTATCATTCTGCTTCGCTATATGAACTATAAGTATTCCAAGTTTCATGCCCCTCCTTTAGGGTAATTTTCGTAAAAAGGGATACAAAATTTTTGCTTCAGGTATTAATATATAGATAACGTGTTAGAAATACAAATAAGTAAAAGCAAGATGTATTTTACGCGTCAATTATTCAAATACTTCATTAAAACCTTATCAATATTTCAGATTTATAGTCGTGTACTTTAATTAATATTCAGTAAACTGAATTGAACTGTTTAAGTCGAAAGGTAAACGTGATTGGATATATCCTATGGATTTATTATATCCTAGTATCCTGGTTAAAATGTAAGACAGGTATAATGTGTCTTATGAAACGGGAAGAAATCTGTTATGTAAATAAATTTTCTAGATATTTATTACAAATGTAATAAATATTGTTACGATTTAGTTTTTTTTTTTAATTAAAATGATATTTTTTGACGTTTACTTGCTAAAGTGACAGGTTTTAATTACGGCCTCTTTTTTTATTCATTACGTTAGTATGTCATAGGTTAACCTGTAATAATTGATTAGTTTTAACCTTGTTATGAGGTAACCGCGGCGCGTCAATGGGACAGCGTCTGTAAACATCATCGGTTGTGGATGTGATTCTCACTGGGAGGAATGATTATGTTTAAATTATTTTCATCTCTTAATATATTTAAATATCGTCTCAAAAAACACTATCTTACATTGTAGTCTATGTATTATCTTACTTTATTATTATTTATTTATATTTATATATATATGTATATGTATGTGTATGTGTATGTATGTGTATATGTGTGTATGTATGTGTGTGTATATATATATATATATATATATATATATATATATATATATATATATTTGCACTGTTTTCCGCCAACAAGATGTCTCACATAAGTACGCAATCAATAATGGTTGCCTGTAAGAGATCACTTTTGGTGATAAGGCCGCCTTTGCTTACTTACATGTTTGTCACTTTGCTATACTTTATGTATTATGTGCAATAAAGTGTTTTTATTTATTTATTTATTATTTATTTTCATTTCATCGCTTTGGTAAGAAAAAGCGCATCAAATGTCATGAATTCGGGCGGAAAGCGGTGAACGGATAATCTTGACACCTCCAGTTCTCTCTGACTACCATACTAGGCAGTTAATACTGCCTAGTTGAATTCTTTGATTTTAACTAAATACATATATATTATTAAAAAACTTACTTGTAACCGTATTCGAGGTTATCACCGCAGCCTCCCCACACCCACTCGTTGTGTAAATGCTTAGGTCTCGAAGCGCGACTGCACCCACAAGACGACAACCTGCCATCGCGACACGCACGAGATATAGCTAGCGATACCCCAGCCGCTGTTATAGCGTTTGTGAACGCTGTTTCACGAGAAGCTGAAACAAGAGAATATAAGTTTAACTTATGATTTTTTAAGGTAGATGGAAAGAACCTAGTGCCTACATTCTCCACATTCCGCCCGATTTTTGAAATTTTATGTCAAGCAGTGGACGAACATCGCGCTTCAAGTTCAACAGAAGTGAAGAGTTTTAAATTCTTTTTATTCTTTTGAATAAAATTTATTTTAAAAAAGGTTTTAGTAACATTGTAACCAAAAAGGATGATTTAGTTTTTTTTACAGAAGAGAAAAAATATTACTAATATAATTATTATGTATTTTTACCACATATTAAAAGCTCTTAGGTAACTCATCAAAGTTCATTCATTATGAATAGATACTTATTAATGAATTTATTCTGTAAATAAATAATTGGTAATGTCTATGTAAAAAAGCTACTTTTTAAATCTGACTCCGATAATAATTACTGATTTTTCTTTCTGTGGGATTAACATTTATTTGGATTGCAAATTCCTTCTCTTCAAAATTTCTGTATCCCGAAAACGATTTTACTTAGATGTCTCGACCTACTTCCGATATAAAAGGACAAAATGAAAAACGCATTTTAAGGATTCTTTTCACTTTGACCACGATCCTTTACTATGCGTGTTTCGGTCTACTCAGCTTGATGACAGTTGCAGTGACATACTAAGATATAAAGTTTGAAGATAATTATTATGTTTAATAACCAAACTAAAGTTCATTTATTTCATGGTGGCGATTGAAACATGCCAGTTGAGCACAAATATTTCCACCAACAGAACTATGTAAATTAATTTTTAACTTCCCACATTAGCTATATCCACTATAGCGCGGCATTGAGTACTGCCACTCAATACGCAACATTTCTATTTCGGGCGGAAAGTGAAGAACAGAGTGTTTGACTTCGCTGACTACCCTGCTATGCGAAAGAAAGCACGTACCAACAAAAAGTTATACTTATCAATTTATATTACTCAAGTAATTTGACATTTAAATTATTAAAATTTAAACATAAAGTATAATAAATTCTTTTTGTTAAAAACTTCTTTAGTTCAAATAAATAAAAATAAACTTTTGAAAACAGGAGCAAAAGCAAGAGTGGCGCGCTATAAATCAGTTGACGTCGACTGGTGCTCTCGACGTTGCTTAGTGAAGATTTAGAGCTTTTCAGTTAAAGTTTCTAGTTGTGTAAAAACTTTGACATCGTAAAAAATGTACAAAACTGTCGTATGTATGGAAAAGTTTTACTTATCATGTCAAACTCAATTCTGTTCATAAATTAATGAATGAATTATTTCAGACGGCATTATCTTTACTTATACGTTGTTATAATTAAATGAGTTTTAAAAAAATATTACGTTTAAAAAAAAATCTATTTAGTTTGATGGTGGTTCAGGTTTATGCAACGAAAATATTGCGTTATTATCAGAACCGGACACGAGTGCAAAACTCAAGCAAATTAGACGCAAGAAGTAAGTCAAAATACTGTTATAAGATTTTCGTGAATATAGATTGATCAGCATTACATATATTTCTTATTTACAAGTAAATATTATTTGAAGTTCTACTTATATTACGGGTTTTAATATATAACAAATTTTCATATTTATGTGTTAAATATATGTCGAGTTATAAAAATGTCAAACTAGCTTTTAATGACACTAGGTTGCTGCGTGGCAAGTGGAACTTGACTTTACACGCAGCCGCGTGCCAAGATGACATAACAACAAGAAATCAAATACAAAATAATATAAAAGAGAAACGAAATATTCTCTTAGTATATAATAAACTGTCTTTACGATATTTTTACTGGATACACAATATCAAAGAATGCTTTTGCCTCCGATTACGCAAATTTATGGTCACTTTATCCTGATAAGCGACGTTTGGATTAATCTTTCACATGTTTTCTCAAATAGAAATAATATCAGTTCTGTACTTGGCAAATTGTCAATTGTGCTTGCGGTAGCTGTGGGTTCGATTTTCAATAAGTGAATGTTACTAAAATATAATATAATTTTTTTAAAAGCATATTTTTTGTACCAGTTACTGATTACAAAATGCACACTATTCAGAGCAGACATTATCAAAGTTAAGATTTAAATAAATTCTTTTAATTAAATATTTTTTACCTCAAAATGTTTGATTCGCTTTATTTTATGTTGATTTACTTACTCGTTTATTCACCCTATAAATAAAAAAACTAACCCGTATTACTATTAAAAAATGCATATGCATCTCGACTTATTAATCTATTCACGCCTGGTACGTATAATAACATTTATTATTGAAAATCACTTACCAATTAACGTTAACGGTCCAAAAACAGTTTCATCCTGTGTAACAGTGCAATTCCATCGTCTATCCTTAAACTGATATTGGCATTCCCTTATCCCCTGCTTCACACCATCCCCTACTGCTGGCATGTGGTCTTTATGTCGTCGGCATACTCTACGCTGTCCGGGAGTCAAACCTCGAAGCTTCGAGCACATTCTAGACTTATCTGAGAATAAGTCAGTTTGATTTGTCCATTGCTCAAATTCTAAGAGGCCCATGTTGCTGTAACAAAAAAAGAAATGTAATATATAACATTACATACAATATATAACGATTTGTACTTGGAAATATAAATGTTTTTCGTAGTTCATTAAGATATTTTGCTCCACTACATCTTAAGACTATAAGGCTTAAAAGAAGAATATTACCTGCATTAATTTTATTAATGGTTATTTTCTTTGCGAGTAGACACAGAAAATTTAGTTATTTAGTAAGAGAGTGACATACATTCTATATTAAGTTATGAAGACTAAATATATTGTTTCTATTGGTCTTTCCTGTGACACCAGAAATGAGGGGTGAGGGTGTATTTCTAGCTGCTTAAGAAGGTGCCATCGGTCATTAGGGCCCGACAAAACAGGAACCACAGCTTACAACCATCAAACTGGCTGACGTATTTCGTTTTCACTTTTCGTTCAATTGGAGGCTGAATGCGACATACGACTTAGTTAATTAACTATAATGAATTAATTATTATTAATTAACAATAATTTAGTTGTAGATTTAACTTTATTTATATCTTCACGGTTTTTGTCCCATTTCAACGTAGTCGGAGAGAACCTAGTGTGAACTTGTAAACACTCCGTTTTTCACTTTCCGCCCGAAATCAAATCATTGTGTTGAGTGGAGGAACTTAACGCCGCATTTAGTCTTATCACATCGAAGAAATGTAAATATATCATAATCATGTAAATATAACATTGTAAGAGAACGGAGTGTCTAAACACTAGGTTCTCAGGTTCCCTCTATATGTGGGATACAGCGTGAAGTTAAAAAAAAATAATCGTAATAATTTCCTTGATTAGGAATTTGAAATGATTTTCTTTAGATAAATATAAATATGGGAGAGTAGCAAATCCTCTAAATCCCGTCTAATTAAATTGTTAACAAAATTATCATCGAACTGTACTAGTAAATTAGTTTAATTTTGAAGTATTTACCGTATGATTATATAATAAGCAATAGAAAATTAAAAGTTTTTCTGTAATAAAGGATGTCCCAAAATTAACGCAAGATTTGACTTTGCCGTCATTTGCTATTATATTCATTATTCATTCGCTATTAAAAGACTAAAATGGCATTTTCTATTTAATTCAAATCTTGCGTTAATTTTGGGACACCCTATATATAGATAGATAAGACATTTACTTGACATTTTTGTTTTATAATAGAACAGGATTTTTAAGTGGAAAAAAATGTAAAAGGTTAATTTTTAACTGATTTTAAAAAAACAGGAGGTCTTCAATTCGATTGTATTTTTTTATTGTGTTATTCCAT
Organism: Philaethria dido; assembly: GCA_033558755.1. NCBI lineage: Eukaryota > Metazoa > Arthropoda > Insecta > Lepidoptera > Nymphalidae > Philaethria > Philaethria dido. The sequence continues at coordinate 181,653 of JAKGSA010000605.1, forward strand.
AAGCCTTAACTGGGTAAAACAATATTGATGATACTTTTTTATATTAAAGCATGTTCTTCTAATGTGGTCATTAAAATTAAGTTTAGACTAGTTTTTGAGTTATTCGTAATAACTTTACTTTCTAGAGCATTTAATTTAAAGTCTATTTCTTTTTTTTTTTAATTTTAACTATTAATTTCTCCACTACCTAGAGGCTATTCTGATATTATCTTAACAAATAAATCAAGACAGATTGATTAGTTTAATGTAACCAAAAAAGTAGTTTATCTAATATATTTAGTACAGTGAAATATAAACCGTGACATAAGTCGTGAGTTGGGACAAAGTAACTCATTAAGGAAAGATAACATCGCCTTGTTGATATTCGAATATATAGGACGGTGGTCGTCTAATAAAATAATCTGTATACATTACGTTTATACTTGATACATTTTAACCTTTTTTTTAGCTTCACGCTGTATCCCGCATATAGCAGGGAAGGCCGAGGGAACATGATAACCTAGTGTTAAGACACTCCGTTCCCCACTTTCCGCCGAATTAAGGCATTGCGTGGTGAGTGGCGGAACTCAACGCCGCGCTTTGCCTTGTTACCAAACCCAGGAAATGAAAAATTCCATTTCCTGGAGCGGGAATCGAACCCACAACCTGTCGCGTTCACAGTCGCACGCTTGTGCATCTGCGCCACGCGTTAGTTAGTAAATTGTAGCGTTAATCTATAGAAAAAATATTATTTTTAATTTCTGTCAATAATAAAGCATTTCTCCCCTTTCTGCAGTGTAGGTAAAGAGTTAGGACACTCCGTTATAAATGTTATGCCTATTTTGAAATATTCTCTACATTGCTTGTGAAATACAATTATTTCCAGTTATACAGTCAAATACTTCTCAGTTGCGCCACATTAATGCGTCATAAACGTCTAATAGTCACTTTTTCATAACGATATGTAGCGTTAAAAGACGCTATCTAAATAAATCTTACTAATAATATTAATGCGAAAGTTTGTGAGGAGGACGAATGCTTATTATTCTTTTACGCTAAAACTACTGAACGGAATTAGATGAAATTTTATAGTAATAATGTATATATATCATAATAATACCTATATTAGTTATAATTTA
>JAKGSA010000605.1:187773-220400 GCA_033558755.1 Philaethria dido
ACTTAATATCTTCCATATATGGTCACAGTGAAATTGAATCCATGGTTTCTTTGAGACTTCAGCTTGATTTTCACGAATCTCTGACCAATGCCGCCCGCTGAGATGGTGGGATAGCCTCCATTACCGTCCACATAGTGATCTTTTATGTAAATAGCTTTGATATAGGCGAAATTATGTTGTCCTGCTTCAGGGTATTCGATGTAACTTGTTCTTATAAATAGTGGGATCCCATATTTATATTCATTTACTTTATATATGACAATATCGCCGTAGCTCGCTTGACCGATGGCGAGGTCGTGGCTCTGGCTGGCTGCAGCAGCAATCAGGCACAAGATTGATAACACTGTTAAAGCGCGCATTTTGCTCGTTCGTTCGTTTCACACTGATGCTTTAATGAAACTGATTTGCTTTATATATTTTGGAATGGTTTTATGTAAGAGTATCACAGATTGATGATTAATGTTTTATAATTAGTGTGTCATATGCTAATTCATGTTTAAATTATTTTACATCTTAACACAATAGACTCGTTTCACATGAGTCATACAAAAGAAATGACACGAGGAAACAGAGAATAAAATATTCACTATTTGTATGTATTTGTAATTCAAAAATCGTTATTACTATAAAATGTGTACTTTTCTTCATTAATAAGTGCTGTTTAGTGATTCAATATGATCTGTCTTAGGATTTTATGCTTAGGCACACGCGAATTTGGGGGCTAGTTATTATATAGATTACATTGTAGTTTTATGATGATCATTTGCAGGACCTGTCAGATCGGGGTCCCTGGACACAGGCACCATCATGACATTTATGGTAAAACTGAAATGAATATATTTTTTCGTACTTTATTAGAATCACATTTAGATGATCGAAAATGAAAATTATTATTATCTATAGTATTACAACACTAGTAATTAATGATAAGTAAAAATAATAAGTATAGTACTACAAAAAATTCTTCATAAATATAATCCTGGAGTAGTTAATTAATGTCTGCTAACCAACTATTCCAGGGGTCATGGGTTCAATATTTAGTCGTAAAGTGGAATTCCATAGCTTCTATCTGCCATAAAAAGGCAAAAGCGAAAGGCTTTATTTCGAATAACACTTAAGAAAATATTTTTTAAATTTTGCTTACACACAATCGCTATATAATGCATTTAATATTGATGATTCTTGGCATCATTCTGCATAAAGCTTTCTAACATTTTTCTTTCACTCATTAAGCAACATAACAAAGGAGCTATCCACATCCATCAAGACAAGAGCTGTCATGTGCTTGTGTTTTCAGTGTCACATTAAACAAACAAACAATTTATAATACGCGTTACACGTAGCTCGAATATTCCATGACATTGTACCAGGAATTTCATTCAAGTACGAAAGGTTATACCTACTTTTTCTTTAGCTTCACACTGTATTCCGCACATAGAATGGTGGGCAGAGAGAACCTGAGAACCTAGTATTAAAACACTCCGTTCTCTTTTAACATTTCCGTTCCCCATTATACGTATATGACGTTTTGAATTAGTGAACTGTGAGAAATGGCTGAATGACGGGATGGTTGTGGGTTCGATTCTCTCTTATAGGTATATCTTGTAAACATTTTATGTACCTAAAGTAATTTTATGGCATTGGGTCCCTTTATTTAACGCGTAAGATCAAAGGCCAACTTGAGATGCTGATAAGAATATCTGACATATATCTTTTTTTATTTAAATCATAAGCGTAAAATTTTTAGTTATGGTAACACACAATTATGTTTAATTTCAAATAAAGAATACCTATGACATTACAAGAAATATACAAAAAGGTGGCACCTTGAGTTTACTATCTCCCATAAATTGTCATATTGAAATTAATAACGACGTTTCAGCGCCTTTGGCTTGATCACCATAATTTTTTCGGCGACACTATCAGTTTCTACTGGTAACTTGTACTATATGGGGAAGTTTAGTAGTCTTCATTTTTGATTCAACTTATTTCGTCGTCTTCTATGGACTTTCTGCTTTATACTCATTTTATTAACATAAAGTTACTTAAGTAACCATGCTTATGTATAACTCAGTTAGCCGAATATGATATCGTGACTTTCGCAGCAGCAGAAATGAAATGAAGGAAGAAGAACTTTGCTAATTCACTTATTATAAAGTAAATCGTGATTGAACTGAAAACTGTTGTTGCCTTAATTTCTATTGTATAGTGTTTTAAAATTTAGGTATGTAATGCTAAACGTTTTTCATAAGAATATATCAAGTTTGTTATATATTTTTATTTATTCTTCCAAATATTAAAGGCTATTCTGGATCAACGGAACAGTGAGTGACTGTAAATACAATGGTTGTGAGTTCGATTACCACTCGAGGTAATGATTATATTTTAATTATTATCATATCTCCGTTCTCCACACCTAGTGTCTCGAATTCGGGCGGAAGATGGGGAACGGAGTGTCTTAACACTTGATTTTTTGCCCAGCGTGAAGCTGTTATTTTTTATTATTAGAAATCTTGCACCTTTAATTGACATTTCTTTTAACACAGGTTTAAATAATGTAAATAAACGTAAAATGTGGATAAATACAGTTTAAATAATTTTTTTAATAGTTTAGAATGCACTATGAATAAACGCTTGGTTTTATTTCGGAATTTGTAAATTAATATTAGTTATTCGAACACATATTTTTTTTTAGTTTCACGGTTTTTCCTGTGTACCAAGATAGACAGTAGTAACCTAGTATCTACCGTTCTCTACTTTAAATTCGAAAATGAGACACTACATGCTAAGGGGCATAACTCAATGCCGTCGTCATATTACCAAAGTGAAGAAATGAAAATAATTTTAATATAATATTCCCGCTAGTGGGAATTAAATCTACGACCAATCGCGTTTTCTGATACTGTTTCACTGTGCCACGATGGCGATCTTTAAATCTTTGAAGTCTCAAACCCACCACACTAGAGGGCCAGAAACAGTAAGCTCATTCTGCAAGAATCAATAATAATGAGGCAACTAAGAAATCGTTGGCGGTAGATTGATATAATAATTGTATCAAGTGACAAATGAATGCCACCTAGCACCAGTCTAACTGTGACCACGGACTACTGTGTTCGAAACGTCGGGTTTCCAAAAATGTATTTTCGAATATCAAAATATACGCGATTAACCCGGTTAAAATAGTTTCATTTGATATGTCATTTTCTTTTTTTTTTTTTAGTTAATTTACCTTAAAAATATACTCGTATATGTATGTACAATATGCTTAATATATTAAGTATTCCTCATAGGTCCACGTCAGGGACTTTTCCTGTGTCGTTCAAGTTGGGGATGTCCTCATTTCTTGACGTATAAAGCCTTGTGTACACTTTTAATTTCTTTCTACACTGATAATATCTACGTAAATATGATTCATAATGTATTATAGATAATTTTGCTATCATTTAACATGTGTAAATATTATGTTCAAGACTAAATTACAGATAAAACTTTTGTTTGCGTTAACATTTGTTATATAAACGCAATGTTTTAAATAATTTGTTGTTATAATTTGAGATATAAAAGGAAAAACAATCAAATATCTCTTCTAAATACATGATAGTAGTAGAAACAGTTACAAATGAATAATAGTAGTTGGAAAGACATATTGTGGAAAAGTGTATAGTAAAAATATAATAAGTGATTTTTTTTTTAACTTCACGCTGTATCCCACATATAGCAGGGTAGGCAGAGGGAACCCGAGAACCTAGTGTTAAGACACTCCGTTCTCTTACAACAATTCCGTTCCCCAATTTCCTCCAAATTGAGGCATAATAAGTGTATCTATTTTATATTTCTTAACTTGGTTATTAGTAAGAGCCATCGGTGCGTGGTGTGACAGTGTCTAAATTTAAAAGCTATTGAATGTGGGTTCGATTTCCAATAGGGGGAATGATTATTCTTATTACTCTACTTAGGCTTTAGTTCCGCCACTAAATATGCAATATTTCCATATATTTATAATTGGTTGCCTCTGACTATATAACTTCTAATTCTCCTGTTGCCATTCCATGCATCTAACACGACCGGAATGCTATTATAGAAATATATGTAAATAATACGCACAAATATTCGTTCAATAGGGATTTTAACCTGACTATGTCCTACTACACTATGACTGTGACATAAAAAATTATACTTCTTCTAATTCTTCTTTGTAATAAAAGATACTCTTTCTAAAAAAATCTTGATATATTTTCTAAACTAATTATTTGTGGGCAATTTTAATACAGCATTTTACAAAAACTCATAGACTTGTTTTTTTAAAACTATAGACATATATAATATATATTCAATATTAATATTGAAGTCATGTTTGTGTTTTTTTTAATTTTCCTTAATGATGTCATGGTTAATCAGATGTGAGTTTATTTTTTTAAGTTTAAACTCAACTTCAGTATTTCCTTAAGGAACTGTAAACAAAAATTTCTTACCCGACTGTATAACTGTAATTTATAGGTACGAATAAATGTGAATGTTACAATTTTAGGTTTTTACCATTGCGAGGTTGTAGGTAGAAATATAGAGATGATAGTTCGTCTGTCAATGTTTGCGTTATTATTAAATACAGTTTGAGCATTTCAAAACGATTGTTTTTTTTTTAACTTCACTCTGTATCCCGCATATAGCAGGGTAGGCAGAGGGAACCTGAGGGAAGGGAACCTAGTGTTAAAACACTCCGTTCTCTTACAACAATTCTGTTCCCCACTTTCCGCCGAATTGAGACCTTGCGTGTTGAGTGGCGGAACTCAACGCCGCGCTTTGCCTTGTTACCAAACCCAAGAAATGAAAATACTAAATTTTACATTTTCTGGAGTGAGAATCGAACTCACAACCTGTCGCGTTTACAGTCGCACGCTTGTGCCTCTGCGCCACGACAGGCGATTAAATTTTTTAATTTTTTTTTAAATTGAATTACACAGTAATATTGGCATATGAAATTTTACTGATATGGCGCACCCGAAAGTAATATGGCAATGTAACTTTTGAAATATTAATATATTCTTATTTATTAATATATTCTTTCTCAGGTCTGAGGCATTAAATTTAGTGAACCGGTGGTAAATTATTTGACGTTCAAAAAATGAAGCTTGTAACTTCTTATTTTGAATAAAATTATTTGACTTTGACTTTGACTATTACATACCATAAATATACTATACAAATTAGAACAGTAATTAATATAAAAAATATATAATTGTCACTATCATACGTCATGGTATACGTGATATTTAATAAAACAAACAAATATACTGTAAGTCATTTATTTCCTAAAACTTTCTAGCAAACTGAGTATCTGCATACGCTGGTGGAACAATACCTTTAGTGATGTACCTCTCGTTGGGATTTTCAGAGTACACCTTAACGTCGAACTTATATCCTCTTAAAATTGATGGACTTTTTAAACCAATTGTAACACTTTTATCACCAACACCCCCACTTTCAATGATTGCCTCGCCATCTTTGTACTCCCTTAAATCGGTTACGAATACAGCAGATATGATTTCCTTGTTAGGAGCATTTATTACGAGGTCATCTGTTCTTCTCCAGAGCGCTGGATCAGATTCCTTTATTTCACTAAGTATCTTCCTCGAGTTAGCCGACGTGAAGCCCAAATAAATATCGTTTGCCAAAACTAAAGACAATGTACAAATAATCAAAATGATTTCTTTCAACATATTGTAAATCGTAACAGTTCCAGAAAATGAAAATCAAATGATCATTTTGGTAGTGCCCTCCGCTCTTATACTTAAGTAACGGAAGATTTGTATGAGATCATAATTTGACACCAAACAGCTAAATATTGTACTTTATGTAACTACTATTATGGCGAGGAATCTAATTTTACGTAGAATTACCTGTGTAGTTTTCTGACATCACTTGATAATTTTTCTATGAAATGGTTTTATTAAAAAAAATATTTTGTTAGGCCTGTCGTGCCGTGTCGTGTCGTGGCAAAGGCGCGAGCGTATAAATGCGACAGGTTGTGGGTTCACTTCCCACTCTACGAAATAAAAATATTAAATAATATTTAGTATTTTCATATCCTGTAACAAGGCAAAGCGCGACGTTGAGTTCCGCCACTCAACACGCAATGCCTCAATTCGGCGGAAAGTGGAGGAACGGATGTATTAAAAGAGAATGGTGTGTTAAGACACGCGCCATTCTCTTCATTCTTTCATTCTCGGAACCAGAGAACCTTCTGTTAAGACACTAGGTTCTCTGGTTCCCTTTGCCTTTCCTACTATGTGCGGAATCAGGGGCACTTAACCTATAGTGCAGGGTGTGCAATGCTCCTCAATAGTTTTTATACCAAAATTATAAATAAAAAAAAGGGGAGGGTTAGCTAGAGCCGCCCCTGAGCGGGATACAGCCTGAAGCTATATATTTTTGTAATGGATTTCACGAAGAAAAGTGTATATAAAGTGAAAACAAAGTGTTACTTAGTACACAATGACGAATTAAGCCAGTCTAGACATTTTGATTGATTAATTATGCAAATAGATTCTAATCACCTGCTGCTATTGTGGGGAACCACTTCTTCATTTTTCTTTGCAGTTACTAAACTGAATTTTCTTTAATGTATTTTTCAAATATTATTTACTTTTTCAAGACTTTGGACTCAAATAAATTTTCTATGCAGAGAAAGAATGGGAAAATATTATTAGACGATATATTAATCTATTGAAAGATCGGCCTGTATAGAACTATTATAACTTCATTTCTTGATCATTTTTCAAAGACGGTCAACAGACTGAGACTGTTAAGGTCCAATTTGATTAGATTGAAAGAGGTGTGTGAACAGTGGAGGTAACTTATCATGAACAGTTTAAAGGGCTTTAAGCTTAGAGCCGTGTGCAATTCTGTTCAGAAGTCCTAAGAACTGTCCCAAACTCCTCTCCATGAAATAAGGTGTTATATGTCTACACGAACAGACATACACAAAATACCAAAGTAAGTATTACTATTAGTTATTTATGTAGTATGGTTCCCATAGAAGTAACTTTTATAGTATACAATTAACACTTCGAGTTCTCATATGGTAGGTATTATTTATTCACACCTATATGTCAATCTAATGTGCTCTGTAATACCATTTTTAAATTACTAATATTTGAAACTTTTTCCAATATGGACGTATTCAAAATTTACAAAGTAATAATATTTTTTGTTTTATCAATAATAGTTTATTCGGAATCCCATGATTTACTTCTCGGCTATCCAGATATATCGTCGAAGGTAGTTTATCATAAAGTTCATCAAGAGAACCCTGCTATTTGGGTAAGATCGGATACAATCACTGTGAACTGTACGAAGAATGAAGTCATAAATGCTATCAAAATTTTAGATTTAAGGGAAGATAAGTGGGGTGAAGCCTATATAAAGGGTGGTGGCATCGGTCAGAAGTATGTGACAATAGAATTGAACAGTCCAAGTATATTTCGAGGTTATAATTTCTTAGTTGAAGTGTATGCAATTGAAACGAATTCTTTTCTGTTTCACCATGGAAAGTGACCTTAACATTAATGATGACGTTGTAACTGGATTTATATATATATATATATGTTTGAAATAAAATCTAAAAACATATGTAAATAGTTTCTTTTAATTTTTGTATTGCTTATCTTTAATTAGGAAGGTTATCAAATTTGTTTGGGAGATATAATTGAAAATCAAAACATCATCTATTTTGATACCAAGTATTTGAACTTTTAAATACTTAATTATTATTTATAGTGTATTAAAGATTATTTAAAGTAAATGTATCTTTTTCTTCAAGTTCATTTAATTTCTATATATGATATAACACTATATTTTATTTATACCATTTGATTAAGCCTTGACTTACTTTTAAAAAAGGGAAACGTAAAACTTTTTTTCATATAAGATTTGAACTCACTATCACCGATTGCAAGTATAAACCTACATAATAACTGCCCTACCACGGTGTGGTCTTAAAATAAAGCAGTATACAAAACATCTTGTCACTTTTCTAGATGTTCTAGATATTTATTCATGAATAATACAAGGAAAATAGTTGTAAACCTGACGTCACCCAACACACTTAGATCTCATACTGTTTATGGTACATATATTATTGATACGTCCACGTCCTTGAATCTAGTGAACGTAAGCGCTAAATAAATCAAAACACAACGTGTGAAAATAATTTATTATAACTTATTACCTATCTTTTAAGGCGTAGTTGGAAAAGCGTGGGTTCGATAAACCACTAATATTATGGCTAAATACAAAAGTTTATGAGGTAGGATGAATATTTGTTAATCTTTTACGCAATAACTGCTGAACGTAACTCTAGATGTAACGTAGCTTATACATTAGCAATAACACACATCTAACTAATTTGTATTATATATATACATAGAGATTTTGTATATTTTTACCATATTGTTATGACAAATCTATCTGGTTTAGACAATTTCGTTTCCTTGATTTTTTTGAAAGAAGCGGCGTTTGGTTTCGTCATTTAACACGCAATATGTCTAACAAATAGTAGCACCATACCAAAAATCAAATTTTATTAGGACAATATAAAAAAAGTCCAGATTCACGCTTTATCCTGCATAGCACAGTAGGCAGAGAGTACATAGTGTCAAGACACTCTGCCGCAATATTATATAAAGTAAACATTAGTAAACGGAACTTGGGGGCCGGAGGACCTCTGCCTACCCTGCTGAGTGCGGGATACAGCGTGAAGCTAAAAACAAACATTTGAAAAAAAGATTATTTAGAGTAAGCCCCATAATACGCTTACCGTCATATCAACCGTTTAAGTAATTGTTACAGCTTGAAGAAACAAGCGCAATATGTGTATAGGGTTTCTTAACTCAAGATGCAATGACTCATTTTAAAATACTAATAGTTAATATATATCATTTAAATCCCCACCAATATTATAAATGTGAATGTAAATTTGTTTGTTACGCTTTTACGGCAAAACTACTCAAGCGATTAACAACCGATCATGAACCTTCGAACATATATTCTTAGAAGTATTAAAAAGGACATAGGATAAATTTTATTAAAAAAAATAGGCATAGGCATTAGCAATTGGCAGGCATGTTTACCAAAACAGTTGGAAATCTAGCTACTTCAAAGATTTCAGTTCATTGACCACGCGAGCGAAGCCGAGGGTAACACCTAGTCTATATATAAAATGAAAGTGTTTTTCTTTGTTTGTCCATTACGTCAAAACTACTGAACGTATCGAGATGGGACTTTGGCCAATCGATGCGGTCATAGGCTATCTACATATGCTATAATAAAACAGTAAAAAACAAATGTCTGTGCATCCCCACTAATATTATAAATGTGAATATAACTTTGCTTGTTACGTTTTCGCGCTAAAACTACTTTGTACTCATATTCTTAGAAAAATAAAAAAGTACAAAGGATACTTTTTGTATAAAAAAATGTTGACTACGCCAGTGAAGCCGCAGGAAACAGCTAGTTGAATATATTTATGAAAATAAATATTAAGAAAGATAAAATAATAAAAAAAGCAGCAATAGGTATTTTAAGATTTTTAAATGCACCGATTTTGCGGGGATCGGCTGGTACAATAGAAAACTAATCCGTTACTAATTGACTAACAGATAACATAAAACCAAACTACTAGCATATGACGCAGAAATTTGGCATAAGTTCTTTTGGAATACAGGGAAACACTAAGAGAGGTTTTCTCTGTTTTAGAACATAAATAATTTTATACTACAGCTAAGGCGAAAAGAGATGCGAACAAAATGTTTTTTATTGTTTAGGTCAAAAATTGTAAACAATTTTTTTTATGTGTCTGTTATGTGTAAATCAAAATAAACTGTCACAATAAGAACTAACTGTCACAGAAAAGTTACAGTTAATAAACATGTTTTTTTTTAAATATAAAACACAACTTGCTAATTTTGTTGACGTAAACACCATAACTGCACTTAATTTTAGTATAGTTGCTCTAGTATAGATATATTAAATGAGACCCCAAAAGGATTTATCATAGGTATTAGAGCCAGACTTCATACTTACTTACCCTGTGGAACTTGGAACAAATTAAAATTAGTTAAAATTTACCAATTAATGCCAACAAGGTTTTCCCTTTGTGAATTTGATAACAATATTATCCATATATTTAGAAAACCTATAAAAATTTCAATACAGCAGGACTCGAACCACTAAGCCATGCATTCTATAACCGGCTGCGACGATATTCTTATACACTTGTTACAACTTATTTTTGTTGTTCAATCATTTGGCAAGAGAGAATGCTATTTATTAAATATTTTTAGAGTTTTAAAGTGTTAAATCCACACTTAGGAAACGAAAAACATATTTAGAAAACGTATAAAAATTTTTTGAAAGCAGCGGGACTCGAACCCGCGCCTCTTGGAAACCGTCCAAGCGCTCTGACCACTAAGCCACGCGTTCTATATCCGGCCGCGTGTAGAAAAAGAAATTATACGTTTTCTAAATATGTTTTTCGTTTCCTAAGTGTGGGATTAACACTTCAAAACTTCATAAATATTATCTATGTTTTTCAAATGATCAACAAACTTATTGAACTCATTTTGAATATATCGATATATAACATATTATAATTATTATTACAACTTCTTGTTACAAGTTTATTTTGTTTTGACAGCGGCAGTTGAAAATGTTCACTGAGACCAACTTAAAAAACTTCTATAGTTAAATAATATTCGATATGATTGAACGATTCGATTTATTTATACGAATTCAAGGCTAAATCATTGACTATACTCGATTTTTTTATGAGCATATGTTATTTTTAGTAAACAATTTAAAAGTTGCACCTAAAAGCTTCTTATTGGTAAAGTTATCAAAATAATATATCTTATAAATAAAATATACGTAGGCTATTTTAAATTTACAGATAGAAATATACTCAACACAAAGCATCTCGTTCGTACCAATAGTTTTTATACCATTATCCTTATAATATAGAAACACAAAGATTGCTTGACACTCAACAAACTAACCACCAAATACCAAATTATAATTAAAACACAAATTTTACTAAATTTATTTATTCATATAAACACGTTAAACAGTCCACTGAGTATTATATCGTTCTTAAGCGTAAATTCCTATTTGAAATTTATATCCCGAGCCTCTTTCGCTTTTCAACTTGATGTTAACAAAGGGAAATCCTATTCCGCCTCTAGTAATGGAGGGTTCAGCCAAACCGTTGTCCAAATCTTGTATGGTGATACCTTTAATTTTCTGATCACCCACTGGATATTCAAAATAAATCTCTTGTTCTCTTTTAATAAGTGGTATTCCAGTAGCTTCCATGGTTTTCTCGTAAACTCTTCTCACACCTTTATATTCGCTGACATCTCCAACGATAACTGTCTTTGCAAATGCAATAGATATAAATGCACAAAGGAGCAGCACGCGTAAGAACATGTTGATCGTTTCAATTAATGTTGTAAAGTAACACGGTTTGTGTGACAAGGAGAGAACGGAAGGCCGCATGAGTAAGTCAGTGCTGGAGTGATTGAGGTGGGATTACATGATGTCAATGATTTATATCACTGGAAAATTTATAATATATATTTTTTATGTATACAAATACGTAGGTTAGGTTAGATAGGTAATTGATCATTATACATATAAAAAGTAAGTAAGTAAGTACGAAACAAATAGATAGTTATGTCATAAAGCTAATATTATCTACAAAAATGTTAAAAGAGAACATTTCTTTATTAACCTTTTTATCGAAATAAAAGATAATCATACATTATAAAAAAGACAATACCAAATTTGATTTATCTAGTGTATAGTGGCCATAAGTGCTTATTAAAAAATGAGTCCACATAACTTGATTTTATCAATTGACAAGTTATAGAAGCAGAGGTCACGACTAAGATTTGTACGAATGTCTATCATCTTATGATAAATATCTCGTAAACGATATATATTTTTATATTATTTGTTTTATTTATATGTATGTATGTAATTAACTTATGTGTACGTATATATGTATGTAGTAGCGCGGCGTCCATACAACTCGGTTCCCACTGGCTTGCCTAACTTTTCAAAGTACTAGAACGAGACCTAAAAAAAAGGTCACCAGGAAAATTCCATAGTTAAGTGAAATTACTAAATACTTTCACATCCTATACTAGCTTCCCTAAGTACATCGGCTTGTCTAAAAATTACCGGCTTACCTAAATATATGTCCCGGCTTCCCTAAATATGCATTGGCTTCTCTAAATTTACCGGCTTGCCTAACTAAAATTTTCATCCCTCGCCACTGGTAATTTTACCCGGTTCTACGGAGACCCTAATATCAGGACGTTACCATAGCGGGGAAAAGAAATTAATTTAAATATGTCCTTCCCTAAAGCATGGATCGAACTCTAAACCTTTGCTTTTACAGCTGAACGGTGTTCCACTGCGTCACGATGACCGATACTACCATACGTCGTAACCGTAATTGCGAAATAGTTCTCTCGAGGTGAGAACAAGGTTTATTATTATCACTAATACGGACCGCAAACCAGTTTACTATATTACAATATGTACAGATCTTAATCTTAATGAGTGTATATTTTTAAAACACAAAAAGACATGTTTACGATTGTTTGTCTAAATAGATTGATTAATTAATCAATTCGCCATTAATCAATTTTAATTGCTATTAATTCTTGGTTATCGAGCTTCAGTTCAAATGGTAATGTAAAAAAAAATAAAAATTTATCAAATTATTCTTACAAGGTATTCTAAGACCTATAATATTATTGCTATGTATAATAAAATCTGCCTGAAGGTAACCATTATGCCCTAAAATTGTACTATAAGAAAGGTTCGTATTTAAGATGTCTTTGTACTCACTGTTTACTTCAGTAAAATGTAAAACCCAATGGTTTTACAATTTAACACGTAATATCGCTAAGCAATTGGAGAAAAAAAATGCTTTTTTTGCGTCATGTCTTTTCTCACATAGTCAAAAAGAGAAGTTCACATTAGTTCTTTACTTTTCATCCAATTTACATATATACATTGTCTACTGAGTGGCGGAATGTAACTAAAAATAATATTAATATAATAATTCCCCGAACGGGAATCAAACTCACAACCTCTTACGCTTACAGTCAGATGAGGTCCCACTACGCCACAATTCTCTATAAACTCGTATTATATAAATAAATATTAAATATAAACTATAGAGAATATATTATAGAAATAAAAAAAATAGAATCATTTCCATTATATAAACGTCGCCATGTAAACGTAACACATAACGTCCATTTACATTATCGTATCAACAAAACTGGAAGCCGGGCAGAGGTCACTTATCAAACCATTTGCAAATTATTCGAATAGCGTCCCTACTACGCCGAGATACGCATCACAGTTAGATCCATTTGAGTAATGTATTGCTTCGGTTTTACGGTGGCATGGTGGATGCACGCGGTTTTACGTGTCTATGTGGCTTTTATACTGATTGAGGTAAATGTTAAAGGATTTTGTATGTAAAATATACTAAAATATCTATTATTTTGTAATAATATTGTAAATGCAATATTTTGTGAGTATTAATAGACGTTTGTTATCCTTTCTCGAAAAAATTACTGAACAGATCGAGATGAAACTTCACAATAATATAGCTTGTGTTATTACTTATATAAGTACACATAGCTCACAAATTGTAAAAAAATATTTATTTTCTATTATATTAAATGTAAAACTAAAAAATGGTATGAAATAATACTAATACACCTAAAAAATAAGCCTATTTGTAAGATAGTAATTATAAGCTATTAAGATTTTCGAGATTATGTAAGATAAGATGATGGTTATTTAGATATCTTTTTAAGCAGCGTCCTACTTTATCCCGCTTAGCAAATTCAACAGGACACTCCCTTCGCCAGTCTAATAACATTTAATTAATACTAAGCCAAAATATTTTTTTCTAACAATTGTTTAATATGAATTAAAAATTAAATTTTATCAAAGTTGTGCCAAAATAAGGAGTGGGAACCACTAAAGTTGTAGATTCAATCTCGATGGAAGCGAACGGTTAAATTTAGAACATAGATGTTCTGAATACATTTACTACATTAAACATAGTTACTACCACGCAAAATCTATATATCTCTTTCTATATATGCAAGGTTAAAGTTGACCCTAAGATATAACTAAAGAATGAAAAATGATGGAATTTCGACATTAAACCATGTTAACATAAAGTACTCAATAACTTTACTTATTGATACTACAGTATATAGTAGATATTATCATTTTTATCATTTGATAATCAAATACGCATATGTTATACACCTTATCAAAATTTATCAGTCACGAAACTTGACAAGTATCTTCATATATCGTCAAAAGAAAAAAAAAATGAAATTCACAAGTTAACGCAGACTAAATAAGAATTAAATAGGCAGTTTAATTTCCAACCTGTGCTTATTTAAAAGTGTTCGATTTTTAATTTGTGACAGCAAAAATGGAGGGATATTTTGTGATTTTCGTGTGTTTATCGCTTATCAGTCTAGTTTATTCTGAAAGTGTTTTTGAAGGAAGAAGAATGGATGGAGACCATCTAATACATAAAAGTGAACATGTTAAATTACCATATTTTATTCGAACAACAGATGTTGCATTTCCAAAATACTATGAAGATAATAATAATGTGATTACAGCAATTAATATTATAGATAATTCAGATGAAGGGGCTACAGCGGAAGTTGATTATGGTGGAGTTAGTTTTACTTATGCCAATATTCATTTAAGGAGTGTTTTTTGGCATGGTTTTAATTTTACTATTGAAATTTATGGTCTTAGATTAGATTAAATAAATTATTATTAAATAATATTTATTTTTCATTGCTTAACATTTATCATATAGTAACAATATAAAAATTGAAATTGTGAACATAGACTGAGTTGAATAAAGATATTAATATATTTAAATTTATTAATATTTTTTTTAAGGAAACAAGAAATATAACTCGTACCTTTTTACGGTTTCAAATTCAAAACGAGAGAACAGTAACTAAAAGAGCGCCTTGTGTTTTTAATTAGCAACTATTATTACAAACAAAATAATTGTATTATATATTTAAAGCGTAGAAGTATAGAAGATTTTAAAAAGCTTATTTAAATTGAAATCCATTTAAAAATACTTTAACTAATTTAACTAATTAAAATTTAACTTAATTTATATGGATTTCTTTTTAATTGTCTTAATCTTATGTTTTGTTAATTCTTCGAATTATATGCAGAACTAGATTGATAGAGAGAGGAGCGGGGACAGTGGAGGTGAACGTTAATGCGCATTTTAAAGGGGCCCCTTAAACCTACACGTTGTGTCGTAAGTCCCAGGCACTCCCTCAACTCCTTTCTCTGCAACGCGATTGGCATCCGCACGGTGAATCCATGGATTCCTAGACAATTTCTTCTCTTCTCTTCTCTTAGCGGTTAAATTACAGCTTATTTATTATTTGATATAATAAGTAATATATATTTATTAGTATAAAATTTCATCTATATCTATTCAATAGTTTTTAATGAAGGAGTAACAAATTCACATTTATAATATGAATTAAAATATGAAACAAATTTAATTTGAAAATGCGCACGCTGGAAATAAAACGATTTAAAATGTTATATTCGACTGGGAACTAATTAAAATATAGATTTGTTATAAAAATATACCTTTAATAACGCCTGTCGTGGCGCAGAGGCACAAGCGTGCGACTGAAAACGCGACAGGTTGTGGGTTCGATTCCCACTCCAGGAAATGTAAAAATGTTTAGTATTTTCATTTCTTGGGTTTGGTAACAAGGCAAAGCGCGGCGTTCAGTTCCACTCAACACGCAATGCCTCAATTTGGCGGAAAGTGGGGAACGGAAATGTGAAAGAGAATGGAGTGTCTTAACACTAGGTTCTCTGGTTCCCTCTGCCTAACCCGCTGTATTCGGGATACAGCGTGAAGTTACAAAAAAAAAATACCTTTTTTCATAAAAGCAGTAAAATATGTCATTGCATTTATTTACACAACTTTATCCTTTAAACAGCGATATGAGTACATATTAGACTTTTACAAGTAATTTCAGAATTTTTTAAAGTACGATTTAACTATACTAATTTTAAGTACTATACCTCTCCCAGCTTAGACCCTAGTGTTAAGACACTTCGTTTACCGGCATTCCGCGTTGAGTAACGAAACACAACATCACACTTTGTCTTACCAGGGTAGGTAAAGAAAATATTATTAATACATATTCACCTAATGGGAATCGACTCACAGCCATCATGACGATGAATATGGCCTAAAATTGTTTTATAACTTCAAAATACAAAGAGACTCAAGAATTATAAATATATTGAAGCATCCTATACGGATAAAAAAGTATGTTTTCGCCTAAAGAACTCACTCAAAGTGGGATACTAGTTTTATTTAATTACATATACCACACATACATAGCTTCACGCTGTATCCCGCATATAGCAGGTTAGGCAGAGGGAAATCTAACACTCATCAATGATATTGAAGTTATGAATATTCTGATTTCAATAATATTGAATTTAATTATTGTATAATTCAACCAAATGAAAATTTAAATTTTCGCTTACTTGACGTTGATAATCGAATTATTTTACCCATAAATAATCAAATTCGTAATTCAGTAACAGCAACAGACGTTATTCATTCATGGACAATTCCTTAATTAGGAGTAAACTATTAGACTAGTGTTAAGACACTCCGTTTCCCACTTTCCGCCGAATTGAGGCATTGCGTGTTGATCGCCGCGCTTTGCCTTGTTTATATCTTCTAAATATAAAAAGATTTAAAAATTATAAGTACGTATTATATTTTGAAACATGAATCTATTTCATAAGAAAGTACAATTTCAACCCCAAAAGGACTCAAAAGGGGAATTTCATTTAACTATTATGGTATTTATAAATCACATCTACAATATATCCTTATATTAGAGGTATATTAAATGTTTATTTATTACCCTAATATAAGATACGTGCTAAGAAATATAGAGCGTTCGTTGAAAATAACTCGATATCAATTGTACTTTTAAGCGTATAATACTAGAGTGGTTATTAAATTAACTTATTGTAAAGGAATATTCATGATGATCTGTCGCTTTATATGAATCATAGATACAAAATGATTATTAGACATTGTATAGATAATTTTAATCATTATTGAAAAAATATAAAAGTATGAGTAAGTGATATTATGGAACTTGGCGTAGTTAAAGTTTATTTATATAGATAAAAAAGCAAAAATCTAATATTTTTTTTTAATAATGCATCAAAATATATAAAAAACGTGTATGTCAATTGACAAATAAAAGGACGGTACGATAACACGGTAGTGTGTGTAATGTTAATTTTATCAATTTAATTATTAATTTAATTTTTAATGTTTTTTTTATGAAAAACATGGCCTCAAGTACTTCTCTTCCATAAAAACTTTAAATGAGAGCAAATTTTATATTTTTCGAAGGGGTTTTAAGGTTTTTACTGCACGTACAGATAGATTAATTAATATTTAATTTGAATTTTTTTTAGCTTCACGCTGTATCCTGCATATTACAGGGTAGGCAGAGGGAACCTGAGAACCTAGTGTTAAGACACTCCGTTCTACATTTTCCGTCGAATTGGGGCATTGCGTACTGAATGACGAAACTTAACGCCGCGCTTTTGCCTTGCTAGCAAACTCAACGAAAATACTAAACTTTTACATTTAATTTGAATGTTTAGCATAAACACAATAGTAATTTAAGGATTTTCTAATACTTATTTAAAATATATTATAACCGCTCCATAGAATTCCAATGACGAAACGTGAATATAATAGACCGTTACAACAGTGAAATGGTCTAATGAGGGTATATCATGGGAACCTTAAACCGGTTTGTTTTTGTTAATTTGGAATTCTTTGATTTGTACACTAAAGATTTATTTCAAAATAACATTTATAGAGTGACTTAAAAATTCATTTAGACTCCGATACATATTTCAGTTGTTTTCTTTTAAATACCTAATTAATTATAATAGTGTCCCAGTTGACGCGTTAACAACGCGTTAACGTCTTTATCAACTGTATATGTCACTTTATATAAACATGGATGTCAAACTATGGTAGTGTGTGTAACATTTGTTTTATTAATCTAATATACTTTTTATGCATTAATTTAAAAAGATATTATCATTCTGCACTCCTTCGTTATATAAACTATAAGTGTGCCAAGTATCATGCTCTTTCGTCCACGTATTTTTCGTAAAATGGGATCCAAAGTTTTTGCTTCACGTATTTATATATAGATTTTGAAGTATGAAATATGCCATATTTTCTAAAACAATAGCAAAATGTTTGTTGTTAAATGTATAATATTTTTTAAAATTAAATGCATTTTTTCTTGTTTATGGAATATGGTTATATGGTCTGTACTTTTTGTTATTTTTTTTGTTTTATAGGTTTTTTTTTTTATTTTCACAAAAAAGCTTAACGTTTCTATGTGCTCCCTAAATTAGTCCGTCCAGTTTTTGTATGTTGGATTTTGCTGTCTATCTAAATATACACCTATGTAGATAGGTAAGGTACCTAAATATTACTCAAGTGAGTTAGATAGAAGTTAGGAAAAGTAGATGGTTACATTACTACTAGGTTTTCTTTCAAACATCTGCAAAATACGGAACATAGCTTTGTTTCTTTGATAATATATAATTAATAACTATCTTTTCATACATATTTTATTTAATTACTAAATACTTTGTCTTTAAAACGCGAAGCGCTTCGTTTTTACAGCTTGACACTCACATAGCAACTACATAGGTAAAGAGAACCTAATGTCTAGATGTCACTCCGTTCTTTTTTCGGTAACTTCGAGATTTCAAGTGTCGTGTGGCGGAAGTCAAAAAATCAATGCGAAAACGAAAATATTTGCTTTTCGGATGACCTATATCCAATATTTTATTATATTTTATTACATCAAGATAATTATATTGTGATAACGCCTTTCATGACGCAGAGGCACGAGCGTGCGACTGTAAACGCGACAGGTTGTGGGTTCGATTCCCACTCGATGAAATGTAAAAGTTTAGTATTTTCAATTCCTGAGTTTAGTAACAAGGCAAAGCGCGGCGTTGAGTTCACTCAGCACGCAATGCCTCAATTCGGCGGAAGCTGGGGAACGGAATGTCTTAACATTAGGTTCTCTGGTTCCATCTGCCTACCCTGCTATAGGCGGGATACAGCGTTAAGCAAAAAAAAAATTATGATAATTTTCGTGTCTGAAGATTCCTTAGTATCGCCCTTTCACTCTTTAGATATAATGTAGCATCACATACCTATTATTATACGCTTTCAATAACGATAACAATTATATATCCTCATATCTCAGTTGTCTTTATAATAATGTGTTATTTTTTAATTATCAGATAATATTATCATTCAACCAGATATGTCATACGTATGCGTGTCTTCAAACATTTATTATTTTTTTTAACATTCAATGTATCGTTAAAGTACTGCTCTAAACGAATTTCCAATATTAAATGTTAAAATATTATTATGAAAAAGGTTTTATTGCTTTTTTATTTTTTTCGCATTTGCCTGTGCGATGTGACGGAAGCTGATAATGATGAAATGTTAGAAATAAATGAGATTAACGAACTGAGTGATGAAACAGGTAATTTTTTAAATGGCACTCAGTTTAAGACAATTAAAAAATATTATTGTCACGTGGATACGGTTGAAGGTATGTTCTTTTTTATTTTTTTTTATTTAAATGTTGTTTAGTCCTAAGTGTTGCTATATAGGGAATTGTTTTTTTTTTTTCAGAACCAGAATTTTTATTGTATGGCACAAAAGCATGGACGTTTCCAACGCAAGACGTGAACCTAACTTTGTCGTATCCAAAAACAAATGTTAGTTGTAGAAATTAATTTGTTATTAATATTTTATCTGTACGCATCTCAGTATCATCTGGCGTAAACCTTATCGTGGTATTAGTGTGCATTCACTCTGGTCTTGAATTTTCGTCTCTTTTAGAGCCTGACTGACCAGTGACTGACTACACTTCGTCTGGTCAGTGAAAGAAATAACTGTATCTTAAATTAATAGGCCAATAATCATAAAACGTGGGGAACGGATGTGATTGTTGAAAGAGAATGGAGTGTCTTAACACTAGGTTCTCTGGTTCCCTCTGCCTACCCTGCTATATGCGGGATACAGCGTGAAGTTAAAAAAAATGATGCCCAATTTTTATATATTTTTATTAAATATAATAAATTTTTAAAATTTATATAAACCTTTGTATTTAAAATTTTGTAAATATTTTATATTTCAGGGCAGAAAACCAAGACCAAGTCAGAATAATAAAAATTACATTTTGACGGAATTCAAAGTCTTTCTTTATTTAGAAGGAACTAATAGCAAGGGATACATAAGAAGAGGAGGTATTTTACAGGTAATTTGTTAAAAATTAAATTAATTTTTACATTAATAAAATTTTATTACAGAGTCAATAATGAGGGTATTGCTGTACCTTTTTGAATGTCTTAAATACAGATCTTTTCTATTTGATTTTTTTAACGTGGTTTCCAAAAATATTATAAATATCCGTTTTTAATTCACTATTATTATTAAAAAGTATACTCAACACGCCATGTCAAGATTCGGCAGAAAGTGGGCAAAGGAAATGTTAAAAGGGAACGGCGTGTCTTAACACTAGGTTCCTTGGTTTCCTCTGTCTACCCTGCTAGATGCGGGATATAGCGTAAAGTTAAAAAAGTAATCCCATTGTGCATTTAAACACTTCTGTTTTTTATTCATTTATGATGATGAGATGGAACTTCAGAAGGAAATGAAACTTCATTAAAGTAGTCTATGAAAGAATGAGATGGATATATAGTAAAAATTGGGTGTATTAGGATAATTGTAAGGTTTAATTACATATAACATATCTAAGATATATTATATTTATTATCTACTTATAATTGAGTTTCCATGTTCTTACTTTAACTAATTAATACTGTTTAATGCACTTTCTATTTCATTCTCTGGCCGACTTAGTCCTACACTTAGTCATACATTGTGTATGCCTCAATTCAGCGGAAAGTGGGGAACGGAGATCTTAACACTAGGTTCTCAGTTCTCAGGTTCCCTCTGCCGACCTTGCTATATGCGGGATACAGCGTGAAGCTTTAAAAACTACTTTATCATGGCGCATTTTCTTTGCATTAAATGATAAATCACAATGACTTGTTTGCTTGCAATTCTTTTTTTTATTTCAGGATCACATAAGTTTGAATTTTGTGTTCAGAAACCTATCAAGCCTGTCGTATCAATTCTATTTGTACGGCATTCCCGAAAACTTATATAGTTTTAAGGAGAGCTCTAATTCTATTATCAATTTGTGCTAAGAAGTATATGCTTATATAATGTAAGTGAAATTTTGTACGTACATAGGTAAAAATATGATTCAGGAGCAATTACATACTCGAATTCCTAAAATGATTTAAAACCAATATTTTTTTATATAAGTGAAAAAAAAAAACAAATAACATGCGAATTAATGTTTTTCTTGCATATAAAAGTATATAAAAGCGGCATGTATATTTATGTGTTTTATTAACTATATCGAAGCTTTTGATTAAACTATAACCTAATTTGACTAAATTATTGTTTTTTCACACTGGTGATACACTAAGCTGAATGCTATATATGGTATGAATAAATATTAAAAAAAAAAACGTTAAAAAAATGAAAACATAATAGTATATGAATCTACTTGCAATCGATCTCATTTTTTGTGGAATACAGCGTGTAGCTAAAAAAAAATTATACCCATAATGAGTGGATAGTACTAAAATATATAATCTGCCATTTTTGTGGCGGTCATTTTGAATCACTGCCCAATAATACTGATAGTAATTATTTATTGTCAACGGAACTGAACATATATTCCGAATTTCAGCTCAATTGGACACTGGGAAGTCAACTCAACACACAACTAAGATGGCAAGCGAGGTAAAAGCTTGTAAAATATTAAAAGGTTCTCGTGTGTTCTTCATACAACGTGACATTGGCGAAGTGATTTGTGCTCAACTGGCATGTTTGCAGAACTGAATTTAATTGAAAATATTAAAATAAATGTAGTATTTGTTACAATTTCATTTTTATTTATGAATACGCCTACATTATGATGTAGGCGTTTGTAAGTACGAGTAATCAAACTACAGAGTCGTTTGTCATGTAAAAATCTGTAAAATAGATGACAAACCAAAATCAACAGCCAAACAAGAGTTAAAAATATACCTATAATATATGAAAATAAATATTTATTTATTAATACCTATATTTTTTTTAAATATTGTTAAAAAAGGTTAAGTATTTTATAGGTCAGTACTAAAATAATTTATTCATATATTGGAAACGCCAGCTGACTTAGTTTATTATGTATTGTACACAAAAATTAAAATAAACAAACCAATATGTGCATATTGGATGTGTAAAATTGATATGTCAAATAAAAAAACAGTTCCGATCTCGTGTCCGTAGTGCTTTAATAATAATAAAGAATCTATCTTAAAATTATATCAGTTGAAATACTTCAGATTTCTGTCAAAATTATCACCACAGAGTATTAAGAAAAAATATCTTTAAAATACCAACTATAATTTTATAACAATACTGAACTTTATATATAAAAAAATGGACTAAAATATTAGTCATTCGACAGTAAATATTAAAAAGGTAATCTCCTAAAACCCATTTCATTCGTGTTTATTATTTTATAACGCACCTGGGTCTAGTCTAGACGTGTTATAAAATTTAAGCATTAGGTCGATACTTTGGATATTACTGGGAAACGGTTACACCTGCTGCCAATTAGTAAATATGTATCGTTTATACTATAAGTACAGGTTCATTTTTTTTATCTTCACGCTGTATCCCGCACATAGCAGGGTAGGCAGAGGGAACCTGAGAACCTAGTGTTCAGACACTCCGTTCTCTTAAGATTTCCGTTCCCCACTTTCAGCTGAAGTGAGACATTGCATGCTGAGTGGCGAAACTCAACGCCGTACTTTGTCTTGTTAGCAGAACGAGTAAATGAAATTGATGAATATTATAAATATTTTTTATTTTAATTTATTTGTTAATCATTTTAAAATTTAATAAAATGTTACAGCCAGATGAAATCTTTGATGTTTTCGATTTTTACATATATTATATTAAATGAAACTTTTTCTCATATATCTCACCGGATTAATCGCGTATATATTTATATAATATATAGTATTCGGGTAAATATATATTTCTAGAAAGCCGACGTTTTACGAAAGTCAAATGTAAAGAGGCCATCACGCAGTTTAATTCTACTGGATAGAGTGATAATATTTAAATTATGTTCATTTTCCTACTCTAAGAAGATAAAGTGCGGCGTTAAATTGCGCCACTCATCATGTAACGTCTCGAATACGGACAGAAAGAAGAGCACGGAGTTTTCTGACACTACTCTCTTTGTTTACCCTGCTATATAGGAAAAAGCGTGAAATAATTATATTCTAAATAAAGTTACTTACTACTACTAATACCTAATAAACTATACCATAAAATATAAACTACAAACCCGCATATAGCAGGGTAGGCAGAGGGAACCTGAGAACCTAGTGTTAAGACCCCGTTCCCCACTTTTCGCCGAATTGAGGCATTGCTTGTTACCAAACACAGGGAATGAAAAATCCCATTTCCTGGAGTGAATCGAACCTACAACCTGTCGTGTTTACAGTCGCACGCTTGTGCCTCTGCGTAAACAAAAAAAACATAGTACCGGTAATTATGGGAAAAATTTCAAATATGTATGTAAAACATGGTGGAACGCTATTTACACCTGTAACCTAATTAGCTCAGATCGATATAGTAATGAGATTTATAATTTATATTCACTAATAAATATTAATTTATTTAACTGGTCATATATTTAAATAATATAGTGTAACGGGATATGTCATAATTTATTCGTTTTGAACAAATGAAATAGAATATTATTTTTTTATTATATATTCGCTAGGTCTAGAACTGTTTCGAATTCGGACGGAAAAAATGGAACGGAATGTTTTGACACTAGCCACTAAGATCTCTCTGTCTACCTTACTACGCGATGTGACACAGAAGAAAAAGATATAGAACGGTAGTTCATTTTTAGCACGTATTTTGGAGGCGACATTAGGCTTTTAGGACTTCAGACATTCGACGTTAATGTGTTGAGTGGTGGAACTCAACGCCGCCTCATATTATCAGAATGAGAAAATGACAATACTTTGAATATAGTCCTCCGAGTGCGAATCGAACCTAGAACCATTGCACAGTGTTTAGAGTCAGACGTTGTCCCAACGCGCCATTATTTATTATAATTTAAAATATTACTGCTAACTGCGATTTACAACTGGAAATGAGAATGTATAAATTACGTATTGTACAATAGTATCTATAAACGCCTTAGTTTTGTATATAAGCAATATTACTAAAATGAAGAAGAAAAATTTAATATATATAAAATATAACATATATATTTATATAATGTTATATTAACAATATATGTATGTATATTCATTAAAAAAAGAATTGATAATAATCTTTATAGAATATTAAGGTAATTGGATTGAGGGATTTGTCGGTCATATACATAATAAGGGTTGAAAATATTTATATATTTTTTTCATAAATAAAACATCCATATACTATATATTTCGTACGTATTAAAGAATATTCTATTCTTTCTAAGTTTATAATATAGATACTTTCACAATTTTGTCACATTTTTTAAAAATTAACGTTTCCCTTGTTTACATCTTTTTTTTAAATTTATTATCTAAATTTTTTTACATTATGGGTAAATACAATCATAATCTCTTGCCAAACTCGTGAGTTTGTAGGCAAGAAGCGCTCATTACAAAATAACCTATACTAATAATCTAATGCTAAACTAAAAAACATAACAAAAAAGAAACACTATAAAACCCCTATTCTATGCCTTTGTCTACTCCTTTAAGATAGAAATCTTTTAGTTTCTTCTTCAAAATTGATTTGCTGATGTCCTCACTCAATGTGAGATTATTAATACTATTAAAAATCTACAAATATATTTAAAAAAACTAGTAAAATGTAATACTCACAACCAACTGCCATTCGTCCAAGGTTCCCGTCTCCTTCTCTTGGGGTGATCAGCAGAAAGGATCCACATCAGCGCTGCTAATAGTATGAGAAAACGAAACACAGTGTTCGCCGCCATTTTGTTTTCACTAACGACAAAATGGCCTCACATTGTAAATTTTATTTTTTGTATTCTTCAATATAAAGAAAAAATTGGTTCTAATTTCAATCTTATTTCACGAACATATCAAAAATGGCTGTACATCATTTTAATCTATAATATATAAAATTTATTCGTAAATTCTACTTCTTTAAATAGTTTTTGTATTAATTAGCTCTACTGCTATAGCATACACGAAATCAATTAATTGAAGTAAGTGTTAACTGACTAATTGATAGTTTCATCAATTATGTAAATTAACCCACTTCACTATGAACTGGCAGCCAATTTTTTAGTGAACCTTATAGGTAAATGTATATATTAAAATACAGTTAAATTTAACTATATATCGCAGTTACGTGAAAAAGAAGTTCATATATTTAAAATATTTCTTATCTGTATTATTTTTTTTTGAAATGTTAAGTTCTGCCTTTACGATGTTGCCATTTACCAGCATTTTATTATGAACATAATGCTTATACTAGATAAGACAAACCACGATGTTGACGTAATGTCTCAAATTAGGTCGCAATACGGTGAACGGAGTGTCTTCACACTAGGTTCTCTCTACTAATATAACTTATAAAAAGAAATCTCTACAATATATTACTGTATAATTATAACTTACTAACGCCTGTCGTGGCGCAGAGGCACAAGCGTTCGTTTCCCACTCCACGAAATGGATTTTATTTTTATTTCTGGGTTTGGTAACGAGCGGTAAGCGAGGCGTCGAGTTCTGCCACTCAGCACGGCGAATTCAGTTGAGTTCCTCAATTCGGCAAAAAGGTGGGGAATGGAGTGTCTTAACACTAGGTTCCTTCTGCCTACCCTGCTATATGCGGGATACAGCGTGAAGCTATGTATGTAAGTATAACTTACTAATATTGTATAATTCTATAAGATTGACTGTACTGATTAAGAAATATATGTATCCTGATCCTGATTTTTTTCTACAAATCAAAATTCTATTTTTTAAATAGTTCAGTAAATAATAATTTGTTTAATAATAAAATGAGTCATATTATATTACAAGTAACAGTAAAGTGACCCTAATTACTCTAAGGCTTAAGCATTCATTGACCTGTGAATGTAGGTATTATATTTTTGTGCAGTCGTTAATACATAATTTGTTGAACGAATTATAATTTAATTATACTGGTATATATACATGGAAAGTAAAATAAATTTCGATTCAAAGCTTACAACAATTAGGTGGCTATTCATCCTTTTATTACAACGTGAAGGAAACACCTAAATACGTGAAAGAAATTGCCTTTTTTATAAATATTATGCGGACTGAAGAGTTTGAAATTTTTTATTGACACGATGTTCGCGGACATCAGTTTGAATTTCCTTTCCCCCTAGCCACACTTGCACCATAATAGATATAAGTGGCGAGGCGTCCATACAACACGGTTCCCACCGGCTTGCCTAACTTTTACGAGACTTAATAAAAGAGGTCGCCAGGAAAGTGTGGACTTGAAATTGTAATTGAGTTTGCAAAAAACATAATCAAGAAAGGTTGAGAGCAAAAAAAAAGTTGCCAGGAAAATATTGGGCATTAAATTGCAAAACAGCAAGCTCTGATATCTTAAAGATCTAAAAAAAAGTCATCGACAAAATTCGATAGTGAAATACCTAATACCTTCACATCTTATACCGGCTTTCCTAAATATATATCGGCTTCTCTAAATTTACCAGCTTGCCTAACTAAAATTTTCACCCCTCGTCACTGATATTCTTTACCATTCTTTCACCATTCTCCATGTCTCGTGTTTACTAAAATACAAAACAGACAAGTTATAAAAATAACAAAAGTAATTTTCATGCCCTATTTTAAAGTGAAGACTTTCTTAAGGGTTTTTAAAGAAAGACTTGATGACGTATTTTTATTTCTCATTAAAGTAAAAATCTTAAAATAGTCTTCCCTATTAACGAAAAGCAAACCAGAATTTTCTTGCTTTAAAAATTAGGAAGTGCACAATTCAACTGTATCTTCTATGTGAGTTATCACATAAATTTTTGATAAACGCACCCATTTTGATTATTCTATTTTTATATGATAGCTTGTGCTTCTGCTTTGGTCTCTTTAAATTTCGTTAAGATATTACGAGTAGTTAGAATTTTTTGTAAAAATTTTACTCTCTTGTGCATTTTATTTAAGTCGTTTTTTTTGTTAATAATTTAAACATCATTTCAAATATAACACAAACCATACAAAGTTCTTCTAAATTTGAAATATTAGAAAATATGCATTGAGGGCATCATGCGCCATGGCGTTGAGCTTCGCCACTCAGTACGCAATGCGGAAAGTCGGGAACGGAGTGTTGTAACACTGGGTTCTCAGGTTCTCTCTGCCTAACCTGCTATATGCGGGATACAGCATGAAACTAAAAAAACTACACCATGGCGCAGTGTATTTGACTTTTAATACGTAAACGCCATAGATTATAGGTTCGATTCCTACTCGGGCTTAAGATTATATTTAAATTATTTTCATTTCCCTGCTATAGTAAGAAATTTCACTGGATATATTTATCAAGTTTGCATTAAATTAACTGAGCTTCACGCTTCACGCTGTATCCCGCATATAGCAGGCATATACGCAGAGGGAACCTGAGAACATAGTGTTAACACACTCGTTCCCCACTTTCCGTCGAATTGAGGCATTGCGTGCTGAGTGGAGGAACTCAACGCCGCGCTTTGCCTTGTTACAAAACCCAGGAAATGAAAATACTAAACTTCTACATTTCCTGGAGTGGGAATCGAACCTACAATCTGTCGCGTTCACAGTCGCACGCAGGTGCCTCTGCGCCACATCAGGCGCTAAATCAACTCAGTTTAAGGGTAAAATGGACGCTTTTAATATACTACATTTTATTACAGACTGACATATTGATATATACAGAGAAGTTCCGACGAGCGATTTACAATATTGTGTAAAATGAAAATATATACTTTACGATTGTTTTAACAACTACGTGTTAGAAATTAATAATTAACAAGCGTGCTAAAATGTTTGTTTGTTGCTAGTATATCTTGAGAGAAAGTACTAGCTCACAAGTAAGGTCGCGGGTTCCCATACATGTTAGTTAATGCTTATAGTAAAATTGCTTCATTGACTATGCTTTCTATTTATTATACAGGAAATAAAATCCTTTTAGATGTATTATTTTTTCTGTAAATGTTTGAAACTGGAAAACAAAAATATTTTAAATGTCGAAAAATTTCGCCAAATGATTTTCGAATCCAGCTAATACATTGAATATAGATATAGGTTTAATATAGATATAGGCAAAGCGTGGCGTTGAGTTCCGCCACTCAGCACGCAATGTCTCGATTCGGCGGAAAGTGGGGTACGGAGTGTCTTAACACTAGGTTCTCAGGTTCCCTCTGACTACTCTGCTTATGCGGTATACAGCGTGAAGCTAAAAAATATTTAAATTATTGATATCCATAACACAGTTAAAGGATTTTTGGATGGGACAAGGTGGTATGCTGCTATTTGAGGTATTCACTTATATTAACAAGTTTTTTCCAACGACTTCGTTTGTATGGACTTTATAAAATTACCACCCTAATAATTGTTGCTATTCGCATTTCTTTTGTACTTTCTGTATTTTAGAATTAAAATTTTATTCTCTATAATATGCAACCTACAAGCCATATTTCAGCTTTCTACGGGCAGTAGATTCAGCTTTGGATTGTCTGTCAATCATTCATTGTAACGGAAAAGTTATATGTATGTACTAGTAAATTAACAACATGTTTCACGAGTATTAAACAAGAAACCGATACTGATTTCTGCCATGTAACACGCAATATTTTGAAATAAAATTGATAAAGTTGAAAAGAAGCTCAGATTAAAAAAATTGCGCTATGATTTAAGCTTCATGGCTCCGTTTTCTATAACGTTTCAACCAAAAATAAAAAAAAAAACAGATATTTTAGACAAAATTCTTCAAAGAAAAAACTACAGTAGAAATAATATATTACAGTTAAATACGACATGAAATACAACTAGTTTTACAAGAACTGTCGTCATCGAAAAAATATTTAATAAGCTAGAAGTGAGCTAGAGTTCACTAAGCAGTGACAAATCACTGCTGCTGAAACAAAGTAATGATTTATCACTGCAGAAAACAGTTGATTGGCGGAACTCAACGCTGCGCTTTGTCTTGTTACCAAACCCAGGAAAGGACTAAACTTTTACATTTCCTGAAGTGAGAATCGAACCCACTCAGCACGCAATGCCTCAATTCGGTGGAAAGTGGGCAACAGAGTGTCTTAACACGAGGTTCTCAGATTCCCTCTGCCAGCCCTGCTATATGCGGGATATAGCGTGAAGTTAAAAAGAATCAGTTTAGGCAAAATAGAAATTTCTCAATCTCATAAAGTTTACCTTTATTTCACAACAAAACTCAATTTCATAGTAGATAATTATTTAAAGTACAAATTATGGAGGCGGTCTGTAATTAGTGCCGGCTCTTATATTACTTAATTATTATACTCGGGCTTCATTTACAAAGTTTTTTTTGTTTTTATTACTTTATACCTGGACGTGGATTTAATGAAAATAATTGAATTTTCTCTATAGTAAATATTAAGTTTTGTTCAAGAGAGAACTAATTAATATATCTGCTTATCTGTTTTAATTTTTAAATGACTGTTTTATATTTGTTAAAAAAAAATTGAAGGAAAAAGGAAAAAAATTGAAAACAATCGGTCATTTGGTTGACTCGTTGTTACTACTGACAAGGCTTATTTATATTTAAGGCTTATATTATAGCTAAGGCCTTCTTGCTTATAATCTAAATATTTTGTTAAGCATTTTTATAGGTATACATATATACATAGCTTCACGCTGTACCCCGCATATAGCAGGGTAGGCAGAGGGAACCTAGTGTTAAGAGACTCCGTTCCCCATTTTCCGTCGAATTGAGGCATTACGTGCTGAGTGGCGGAACTCAACACCGCGCTTTGCCTTGCTACCAAACCCAGTAAATGAAAAATTTCATTTCCTGGAGTGGGAATCGAATTCACAACCTGTCGTGTTTACAGTCGCACGCTTGTGCCGCTGCGTCACGACAGGCGCTAATACTATTTATCCATTTAGAAAATGCAAAATTTTCTTCATAATGAAGTTTAAAATTATCAAATGTTAGCGATTCGTTACAATTCTAACGAATTGAAATGAATGAATCCTATATTATTTATTGAAATCTTCTTACAAAGTAATTGTTTAATTCGATTTGATTCTTTGTATTTATATGGATTCTACTTCTAATATAAAACGTTTGGAAAGTAAACAGTATTTATTATATTATTGTAACATTTGAAACTTCATGCAATAGACATTTTTAATATCTTTGACCTTTGTACATCACTTCCTCAATGAACGTAAGTTATCTCAAAACTTTACTTTTAACTTTTTAACTTTTATCTTGTGGACAATTACCATAGAAATTTGATATACAATTTTTATTTATGCTTTTTTATAAAAGTCTAAGAATGTTTAAGACCATAATAAAGAAGCTGAAGTGACAAATATTTTAAATTCCAAATATTTAGTCCAAATATACAGAAAAACCATGTTTTTATCGCATAAAAGTTGAATAAAAAGGAATTTTTAAAAAGTAAGTTAAAATAAAATTTGTGTATAACAAATCTTAAGGAACATATGAATATTAAAAAAATCTTTTTCATATATTGAAGTTCTTTAATAGGTCAGAGGTCATAGTGCCGCAGTGGGAAATTGTATAAATGCGACTGATTGTGGATTCGATTCCTGATTGAAAGCAAGATTATATTTAAATTCTTTTCATTTTCCCATTCTAGTAAGGCAAAACGCGTCGTTGAGTTTCGCCACACAACACACAATATCTCAAATACAGACGAACAGCGACGAATGGAGTGTGTTGATTCTCTCTTCCTACAATGCTATTTGAAGTACCGTGAAGACAAAAAAGAAAAGTGCTTTAAGACTGATAAAAAATCATTGATACTGTCATAATCTTATAAATCATCATTACAAATAATTTTTTTGTAGCTTAAAAATATTCGCACTCGAATCAAGTCATTAAGATTTGTGTACCTACAAAAATATATTATAATACATATGTACCTTTAAAAATCTCTACCATTCCATAAAATACTGACATAATAAATATATTCACGGATATTTTACGGGTGAAGTTTCAACAAAAAGCCCAGATCTTTCTAGTCGTCATCCCCTGTAATTTCAACTCCATCACAATGGTACCGTCAAAAGCGTTACTAATTTGTCTATGGATGTGGAAAAAGACGTTAAGTTCGTACGATACGATACTGTATCAGACTGTATTAAAATAAAATTTTAAATTATCGTAATATTGTTGTAATTATCATAATTTTTAAATAAAATATTTAAATTTATGTGATAAACTAATTTTCTTCATGATATTTATATTTATGTTACGGTCTGATTATAATAGCATTCTAGAATTTACTATGCTATGTTGTATAAACACACTTTTCGATCTGTGAAGTAAAAATATCGTTCTATCGTATCACCATTTTTGAAAAAAAAAAAAAAAACGAAAAAAAAAATTTAAAAAAAAAAGTCCCGCTGAGTTTCTTGCGCCGGTTCTTCTCAGGTCTGAGGCATTAAATTTAGTGAACTGGTGGTAAATTACATGACGTTCAAAAAATGAAGCATGTAACTTCTTATTTTGAATAAAATTATTTGACTTTGACTTTGACTTTGAAAACCAGTGGGCTAAACGCTAAAATTTGTTTTATATTTCTGGGTTGGAGTAATTAAATAATAAAAAAAAATAACTCTTTGCCAGAGAGTCTTGTGTCAAGACTCCGTTCTCGTTTTTCGCCTCTAATCAAGATATTACATGTTTAATGGCGGAAATCAAAATTGCGGTATTTTTTTTTTCAATATAATAGAAATTTAGCATAGACTTATCATATATAGACACATTCTATTGCTGTAATAAATAAACACAAAAGCTCACATAAATTTTGATCTATAATAAATTTACTTTTCTAGTCCTAGTATAAATTTTAACTGTTGAAAACAAATTTAAAAAAAATAATAATAATAATCATATGAAGATAGTCGTGTCCAATGAGAAGTCGTATAGTGTAAAAAATGAATTCTCTCGGAATAATAGACGTTTTATTTCCTTTTATTATTATAATAACTTTGGAGCTTTGCGTTACGTCATAGTTGTGTCGACTTAAAATCATTATTGATCACTTATA